>RJWK010043335.1:0-18796 GCA_004363435.1 Platanista minor
CATTAAACACAACAACATTCGCATTATAGTGGTCCCAGAAGGAGAAGAGAGAGAGAAAGGACCTGAGAAAATATTTGAAGAGATTATAGTCGAAACCTTCCCTAACATGGGAAAAGAAATAGCCACCCAAGTCCAGGAAGCGCAGAGAGTCCCATACAGGATAAATCCAAGGAGAAACATGCTGAGACACATAGTAATCAAACTGGCAAAAATTAAAGACAAAGAAAAATTATTAAAAGCAGCAAGGGGAAAACGACAAATAACATACAAGGGAACTCCCATAAGGTTAACAGCTGATTTCCCAGCAGAAATTCTACAAACCAGAAGGGAGTGGCATGATATACTTAAAGTGATGAAAGGGAAGAACCTAAAACCAAGATTACGCTATCCAGCAAGGATCTCATTCAGATTCCATGGAGAAATCAAAAGCTTTACAGACAAGCAAAAGCTAAGAGATTTCAGCACCACCAAACCAGCTCTACAACACATGCTAAAGGAACTTCTCTAAGTGGAAAACACAAGAGAACAAAAGGACCTACAAAAACAAACCCAAAACAATTTAAAAAATGGTAACAGGAACAAACATATCGATAATTACCTTAAATGTGAATGGATTAAATGCTCCAACCAAGAGACACAGGCTTGCTGAATGAATACAAAAACAAGACCCATATATATGCTGTCTACAAGAGACCCACTTCAGACCTAGGGACACATACAGACTGAAAGTGAGGGGATGGAAAAAGATATTCCATGCAAATGGAAATCAAAAGAAAGCTGGAGTAGCAATACTCACATCAGATAAAATAGACTTTAAAATAAAGAAGGTTACAAGAGACAAGGAAGGACACTATGTAATGATCAAGGGATCAACCCAAGAAGATATAACAATTATAAATATATATGCACCCAACATAGGAGCACCTCAATATATAAGGCAACTGCTAACAGCCATAAAAGAGGAAATTGACAGTAACACAATAATAGTGGCAGACATTAACACCTCACTTACACCAATGGACAGATCATCCAGACAGACAATTAATAAGGAAACACAAGCTTTAAATGACACAATAGACCAGATAGGTTTACTTGATATTTATAGGTCATTCCATCCCAAAACAGCAGATTATACTTTCCTTCTCAAGTGCTCACAGAACATTCTCCAGGATAGATCACATCTTGGGTCACAAATCAAGGCTCAGTAAATTTAAGAAAATTGAAATCATATCAAGCATCTTTTCTGACCACAATGCTATGAGATTAGAAATCAATTACAGGGAAAATAATGTATAAAACACAAACACATGGAGGCTAAACAATACGTTACTAAATAACCAAGAGATCACTGAAGAAATCAAAGAGGAAATCAAAAAATACCTAGACACAAATGACAATGAAAACACGATGATCCAAAACCTATGGGATGCAGCAAAAGCAGTTCTAAGAGGGAAGTTTACAGCTATACAAGCCTACCTCAACAAATAAGAAAAATCTCAAATAAAAAATCTAACCTTACACATAAAGGAACTAGAGACAGAAGAACAAACAAAACCCAAAGTTAGCAGAAGGAAAGAAATCATAAAGATCACAGCAGAAATAAATGAAATTTATGAAATTAAATCATAAAGATCAGAGCAGAAATAAAGAAATCATAAGGATCAGAGCAGAAATAAGTAAATGATGCCACAAAGAAAACAATAGCAAAGATCAATAAAACTAAAAGCTGGTTCTTTGAGAAGATAAACAAAATTCATAAACCATTAGCCAGACTCATCAAGAAAAAGAGGGAGAGGACTCAAATCAATAAAATTAGAAATGAAAAAGGAGAAGTTACAACAGACACAGCAGAAATACAAAGCATCCTAAGAGACTACTACAAGCAACTCTATGCCAATAAAATGGACAACTGGGAAGAAATGGACAAATTCTTAGAAAGGTATAACCTTCCAAGACTGAAACAGGAAGAAATAGAAAATATGAACAGACCAATCACAAGTAATGAAACTGAAACTGTGATTAAAAATCTTCCGACAAGCAAAAGTCCAGGACCAGATGGCTTCACAGGTGAATTCTATCAAACATTTAGAGAAGAGCTAACACCCATCCTCCTCAAACTCTTCCAAAAAATTGCAGAGGAAGGGACACTCCCAAACTCATTCTCTGAGGCCACCAAAACCCTGATACCAAAAGCAGACAAAGATACTACAAAAAAAAAAAGAAAATTACAGACCAATATCACTGATGAATATAGATGCAAAAATCCCCCACAAAACACTAGCAAACAGAATCCAACAACACATTAAAAGGATCATACACCATGATCAAGTGGGATTTATCCCAGGGATGCAAGGATTCTTCAATATACGCAAATCAATCAATGTCATACACCATATTAACAAATTGAAGAATAAAAACCATATGATCATCTCAATAGATGCAGAAAAAGCTTTTGACAAAATTCAACACCCATTTATGATAAAAACTCTCCAGAAAGTGGGCATAGAGGGAACCTACTTCAACATAATAAAGGCCGTATATGACAAACCCACAGTAAACATCATTCTCAATGGTGAAAAACTGAAAGCATTTCCTCTAAGATCAGGAACAAGACAAGGTCGCCCACTCTCACCACTATTACTCAACATAGTTTTGGAAGTCCTAGTCACAGCAATCAGAGAAGAAAAAGAAATAAAAGTAATACAAATTGGAAAAGAAGAAGTAAACCTGTCACTGTTTGCAGATGACATGATACTATACATAGAGAACCCTAAAAATGCCACCAGAAAACTACTAGAGCTAATCAATGAATTTGGTGAAGTTGCAGGACACAAATTTAATGCACAGAAATCTCTTGCATTCCTATACACTAATGATGAAAAATCTGAAAGAGAAATTAAGGAAACACTTCCATTTACCATTGCAACAAAAAGAATAAAATACCTAGGAATAAACCTACCTAGGGAGACAAAAGACCTGTATGCAGAAAACTATAAGACACTGCTGAAAGAAATTAAAGATGATACCAACAGATGGAGAGATATACCATGTTCTTGGATTGAAAGAATCAATATTGTGAAAATGACTATACTACCCAGAGCAATCTACAGATTCAGTGCAATCCCTATCAAATTACCAATGGCATTTTTTACAGAACTAGGACAAAAAAATCTTAAAATTTAGATGGAGACACAAAAAACCCCAAATAGCCAAAGCAGTCTTGAGGGAAAAAAATGGAGCTGGAAGAATCAGCTGTACCTATACTACAAAGGTACAGTGATAAGACAGTATGGTACTGGCACGAAAACAGAAATATAGATCAATGGAACTGGATAGAAAGCCCAGAGATAAACCCATGCACCTATCGTCAACTAATCTATGACAAAGGAGGCAAGGATACACAATGGAGAAAAGACAGTCTCTTCAATAAGTGGTGCTGGGAAAACTGGACAGCTACATGTAAAAGAATGAAATTAGAACACTCCTGAACACCATACACAAAAGTAAACTCAAAATGGATTAGAGGGCTTCCCTAGGGGCACAGTGGTTGAGAGTCCACCTGCCGATGCAGGGGACGCGGGTTCATGCCCCGGTCCGGGAAGATCCCACGTGCCGTGGAGCGGCTGGGCCCGTGAGTCATGGCCACTGAGCCTGCACGTCCAGAGCCTGTGCTCCGCAATGGGAGAGGCCACAACCGTGAGAGGCCCGCATACCGCCAAAAAAAAAAAAAAAAATGGATTGGAGACCTAAATGTGAGTAAGACCAGGCACTATAAAACTCTTAGAGGGGGGCTTCCCTGGTGGTGCAGTGGTTGAGAGTCCGTCTGCCGATGCAGGGGACACGGGTTCGTGCCCCGGTCCGGGAAGATCCCACATGCCGCAGAGCCCCTGGGCCCGACATAGGAAGTACACTCTGACATAAATCACAGCAAGATATGTTTTGATCCACCTCCTGGAGTAATGGAAATAAAAACAAAAATAAACAAATGGGACCTAATGAAACGTAAAAGCTTTTGCACAGCAAAGGAAACCATAAACAAGACCAAAAGACAAACCTCAGAATGGGAGAAAATATTTGCAAATGAATCATCGGACAAAGGATTAATCTCCAAAATATATAAACAGCTCATGAAGCTCAATATTAAAAAAACAAACAATGCAATCCCAAAATGGGCTGAAGACCTAAATAGACATTTCTCCAAAGAAAACATACAGATGGCCAAGAAGCACATGAAAAGCTGTTCAACATCACTAATTATTAGAGAAATGCAGATCAAAACTACAGTGAGGGATCACCTCACACCAGTTAGAATGGGCATCATCAGAAAATCTACAAACAACAAATGCTGGAGAGGGTGTGGAGAAAAGGGAACCCTCTTGCACTGTTGGTGGGAATGTAAATTGATACAGCCACTATGGAGAACAGTATGGAGGTTCCTTAAAGAACTAAAAATAGAATTACCATATGAACCAGCAATCCTACTACTGGGCATATACCAAGAGAAAACCATAATTCAAAAAGACACATGCACCCCAATGTTCATTGCAGCACTATTTACAATAGCCAGGTCATGGAAGCAACCTAAATGCCCATTGACAGACAAGTGGATAAAGAAGTTGTGGTACATATACAATGGAATATTACTCAGCCATAAAATGGAACGAAATTGGTACATTTGTAGAGACGTGGATGCATCTAGAGACTGTCATACAGAGTGAAGTAAGTCAGAAAGAGAAAAACAAACGTCGTGTATTAACGCATATATGTGGAACCTAGAAAATGGTACAGATGAACCGGTTTGCAGAGCAGAAATTGAGACACAGGAGTAGAGAAAAAAACGTATGGACACCAATGGGGGAAAGTGGCGGGGGGTGGCGGTGGTGGTGTGATGAATTGGGAGATTGGGATTGACATGTATACACTGATGTGTATAAAATGGATGACTAATAAGAAAAAATAAGTAAATAAAAAATAAACATAAAAAAATAAAGTAGGCATTTACAGTTAGAAAAACAAAACAAAACAAAACAAACAAAAAACCCAAATAACTACCTCAGCCAAGGTCATGTGACTATTAAGTGGAGAAGTTAAAGTTGAAATCCAGGTCTGACTCCTTTCCCAGTGCTCTTTCCATTATTCCATACCAGTGTAGTATTTTCAGTCATTAATGAGTGCAGAATAGTTCCTACATATATTTTATCTATTACAGATACACAAACATTCCCTCTGTAATTAATGCTATATACTCAAAAGAACTTTATTTCTGCTTCTCTTTCCCTTTCCACCTACAAAGAGCTCTGGCCAGCAACTAAACTGTTCTTGTCTGACAGCGCCACTTTGGGGCTGGCTCAGGAAACATGAGGCACAAAATCTGCTACCCTCTTCTTCCTTGTCCCTTGGGTAGAAGGATGAGGAGAAGACCATGCAAAGTAACCTCTGGCTTTTTCTTTATTGTTCACCATTCACATCATTAATCATATCTCAGACGACTTACTTTTCACATCAATACTTGTCAGCATTCCCCTTCTTTCCTTCTTCCTCTTTCCACCTCCTTATTTTATCTATGACACACAAAAACTACAGCTCTAGTTATTATGCCTTTATATCAAGATAAAGAAAAGTCATACTTCTTGAAGTGAAAAGAAAGTTCAGTCAACATGCATTCACTGCACACACAACAATGTGTCAGGGACTATTGGGCATACTTGGCATATATCACAGTTGTGCTATAAACCTCTAATATTCTCAAAAGCTCCCTGAAAACCCCTTTAGTATCTGCACCAAAACCTCACCTCTCTAAGTCAAATTTTAATTATTGGGTTGTCCAAAAAGTTTGTTCTGTTTTAAGTAAAAATAAAAGACCCATTTTTCATTTTCACCAAGAACTTTTTTTTTTTTTTTGCGGTACGCAGGCCTCTCACTCCTGTGGCCTCTCCCATTGCGGAGCACAGGCTCCGGACGCGCAGGCTCAGCGGCCATGGCTCACGGGCCCAGCCGCTCCATGGCATGTGGGATCCTCCCCGGCCGGGGCACGAACCTGCGTCCCCTGCACTGGCCAGCAGACTCTCAACCACTGCGCCACCAGGGAAGCCCTCACCAAGAACTTTACTGAACAACACATTCATTAACCGAACAAACTTTTTGACCAACCCAATAAAACTGCTTTTTCTTAAGCATTACTTTCAAAATAAAGAAACAATTTCTTATTAAATTTCACTAGGATATTTCATCAGGATTATTTTCTACTTTTTTCCAGTTATGAATACATAGCATTTCAGTTACACTCCCTTTTGTGGGTTAGCCTGGGATTCTATCTACAATTTACAGTGTTCTTTCTAAAGAAAAGATTTTCTGAATTCGTAACAATCATATGGAGATAGACCTTTGGAAAAGCGACCTGTTTACAAGATGGAGATCTCCTCTAAGGAGATTGTGGAAATGGGATTACTCTCTTTCATTTGCCCATTTATTTCTAAGAAGGTAGACTAAATGCTCCACTTATTTCACAGAAGAAGTCTAAGGTTTTATTATTGGCTTTCATCATTTTTCCATGTTTCCACATACAAATCTTTGGATTAGAACATGAGCTGGGTTATCAGTGAAAACAACTCAGTGTGCATGCAAAGAATTTTATGTCCAGGGTTAATTAATGATTAATTCACTGCTGGAAGTCAGTCATGGACACCCTCCCTTCCAATAGCTTTTCATAATATCTTGCTATTTTCTGTAAGCAGCTGTAAAAACACTAAACCACTGACAGGTTTGTCCCAACAATAGTTTTAGGAGGTTCCCTAATCAAGTCAACAAAACTTTGTACATGTAGGGATTAAAACAACAGCAATAGTCACTAAGATCCAGCTGGTCTGGTTGAAGCCAACTCTTCTATTCCATTCTGTCAGATGCTGTAACTTTTTCTCATTTGTGTACTGTATTATTCACATAATGTCATCTTTCACTTACGTCTGTACCAATTAAAGAAGAGCATGTGGGAAAAAGAAAGCCAGCCTGGCTGGTGGTGCTGGTGGTATTAACTGAAATCGCTAGCTAATCCATTTAGCTGGGTCAGAGCCATGTCTGGTCACCAAGGTTGAGAATCGTGTCACAGGGAGGGAGGCTCTGCTCCCAGACTAGCCCTGCCCCACAAGGAAGCCGGAGCAGACAGAGGACACTGCCTGACTCCTGTCCCAGGTGCACCACTCAGCTTTACTGCCCCTTTTCCTCTACCACCCATCAAGGCTCTTCTGTCTACATAGCTACTTGGTACACAGAGGAAATGCAGTGTAGTAGTTAAGAACATGGATGCAGAAGTTAGACTTTCTGGGTTTTAATGCCTGCTCTGCCACTCACTTGATTTGTGATCTGGGGCAAGTTATATACATCTCCTTGGGGAAGGTATATGTTTCCATCAGTTTACATATGTGTAAAATGGAGACAATAGGCATGCCTAACACATAGTGTTACTGTTCCTCTAATGATGAAATGAGTTAATATGTCTAAGACATTTAGGACTGTGCCTGGCACATAGCAATTAATAAATATATGTTGTTATTGTTATAACAGGTGAGGTTTCTGTATCTGATTCAAAAGTAGGAATCAACTCTGTGTTATTTGAGGCAGTGAGGACCAAAGGGTATTAGGAGGCAAGAATGTTATTTTTTCCAATGTTATGTTTTGGTTTTGAACATGGCAGTTCCTGGTTGTTGAAAACACAGAGCACCGTCTTCCAAACTTTTGTCCTAAATCAAGTCATGCCAGATGTTACATTCAGTTCAACAGACATACAATAAGCACCTATTAAGTGGTGGAACTCTTAATGAGTGCTGGAGAGATGGAAACATATAAAAGATGACACATCTACCACAGGAGAGCACATAATTTGGTAGGGAAGACAAGCCCATGAACAAATTATTTCAGAACAATTAGGTCATTATTCTCATAGGCCAAGATGGCCTCAAAAAATCTACTCACCAATTCATAGAATAATTGTTCCTGCTTATTATTAACTTCCTCACTACTCATCTTCTGTCCTAGTGATGCTTCCTCAGTAGTAGATGAGAGGAAAGAATAAGTTAGGGAGTGGTGGTGAGGAGTGAGCAAAGAAACGAATATTTTAGTGAAAATGTCAACAACTAAGTTCAAAGCAACGTACAATGTGTAGAATTTTGCTAACGAGAAAACCTGCCACCCCCATGTGTTAGGTTTGCGAAGCTCCATCCAGAGACACATCTTTCAATGAAGCAGTATATACAGCATTTGATTTTTTAAAAAAAGGTTCTGATTTCAACCATTGTGCGTTACCATTCCAGAAAGATTAAAAAAGGGATTGAAACCCAGAAAGGGTGAAACTTACAAACCATTCTTACCAGTTTGCCACCCAGAAGATGCCCTACTGAACTCCTTGCTCATGGTCATTTAAAGACCAATAGTATCAGTATCTTCCACAAGCAAGCACTTTACAGTTTAGAAACACTTTCCCTACAATGATATCATATGAACTTTACAACAGAGCTGTGAGCTAGACTCAGGTGTGTATTATTATACCCCTTCTTTGCATGAAAGAAATGGAGGCTCAGCAAAGTGATATTTCAAAGGATTAGTATTCAGGATTTCTAATTATTTGGCCTTTTTACTACATTAACTCAAATATCATCTTACTCTTAATTCTGCTGGGTTTCCTGAAACAGAGGGGCTTCTAAGCTAAGAGGAAAGCAAGTCTAAAGAGGAGGACCTGGAAAGTACTAAGCTGAATTGGCAATTACACAGAGCACATATAAAAGTGCACGTCAGATATGCAAAACTTAAAAGAAGGCAGCACTTCATATTTTTAAGCCTTGACTTAACTACTAAGAGATGTGAAACCTCTGAGCAGGGCTGAAACACTGAAAACCAAATCTGATGACACCTGTGCCTGAGAAAACTGGGGGAATGAGAGGTACTTGGGATGGTATGGTCATTGGCGACCAGTTGGAATGGCATGAATTCAAGCACTAGTTGGCATCTCAGCCTTCCTGCCCCATGGAGTCAAGTGCAGCATGTTCTGGGAGAACAGCGTGCTTGTCATTGTGAGATGGTGGGTGGTTCTGTGTGTTCCTGTAGCTGTTACACTGGGTCAAAAGTTAGGAGCTCAGATCTTACCAAACTTGAACAAATTTCCCCAATGTATCTGCACCTCAAAATGTGGAGTCAGAACAAAACTTGAAAGGGGTGATCCCATTCTCTCTGTTGCCTTGGTGTCAAGTAGATACTAGGGCTTTCCCAGGAGATGTGAGGAAGTCTGCAAGAGTGCTGGGCTGTGGCAGCCACTAAGGGAATGAGGCTGGAGACCCCACAGTTGGTCAGCAATGGCCTGGCTCCCTCAGCCCCCGTTATTCACTAAAGAGACAGACTAAGACTAAAATTAGAGCTCAAAGATCCAAGTAGGGGATTCAGTGATATCTTAGAATTTCTGACATCAAGAGAGCGTAAGGAGACTACATTTTGGAAGTAGGCATCAATCTTGATGCTCATGACATCAAGAGCTGCCTTTACAGCTGTGGCCAGAATCAAAGAATTCAGAGTCTTTCTTTGATGCTGTAGATAAGTTAGTTAACCTTTCTCCACCACAAAACAGGACTAATTCCATTCTGATTTCTTTTTTTTTTTGCGGTACGCGGCCCTCTCACTGCAGTGGCCTCTCCCGTTGCGGAGCACAGGCTCCGGAGCCATGGCTCATGGGCCCAGCCGCTCCGCGGCATGCGGGATCCTCCCCGGCCCGGGGCACGAACCCGCATCCCCTGCATCCGCATGTGGCCTCTCAACCACTGCGCCGCCAGGGAAGCACTCCATTCTGATTTCTAAGAGAGGACTGTGAGTGAAACTGAAAGAACGAATGGCAACCTGCTTTTGAACTAGAACTCAGCCACCCCCATGATCACGGTATTGCAGTTCAAACACTGAGCACATTATTTGACTTCACATGTTTACATCCTATTTTAAGCCCACAGCCGAATAATCTCTTTTACACTTCCTGTCTATCCCTACATCCTTTCTTCTTCCTTATTCAGTCATTTTAAATCCATCTCTGTGGTTTTCATCTAGAGACTCTGATATTCGCTTTAAGGGCAGGGGACAATAAAATGATATGGTTACGCAGTTTTTAAGTGCAGAGTCAAGTCCTGACTCCCAGGAGCTCTGTAGAAGGGAAGATAGTAACATCTTTAGCATTATACAGACAAAAAATCTGCTCTAATTAGTTTTCCATATATCTTCCGTATGGCTCTTGGTGACCAGTGGAGATAACAAGCTAGCCTGGAGACAGAGTCTAAACCCTCCAAAAACACCTCAAATCTCCTTCTGGGCTGGAACAGGAAATACTTGTTTTTACAGTAAATAGTAAACATATGGAACCTTTTAGCCTCAAGAAGTTAATCAGGATGGAAACGTAAATAGCTTCAAATAGGTTTAAATATTATTCATGGACAAAAAGAATATATAACAATTTTGGAAAAAAATTCAGAAGTTTGACAATCCAAGCGTTGATGAGAATGTAGAGCAAAGGAAATGCTATATACTGCTGATAGGAGTATAGTTTTGTTCAACAATTTTGGAAAAGAAGTTGGTATAATGTTGTACAGCTACTAGTCACATACGTTATGACCAGTTCCACTCCTAGAGAAGACTTCCTAGATGTGCTTCAGAGGATATATACAAAAATGTTCAGAGAAAATTGTTCATAATAGCAAAACACTGGAAACAACCCAAGTATCCACCAACAGGAAAAGACATAAATACATTGCAGTATATTCACTAAATGGAAATAGCACAGAATATGAATGAAGTTCTCTGCATGCTGAGATATGAATGAATCTTGGAAACATGTTGATGAACAAAGCAGTAACAAAAGAATTACATATAGTATGATATTTTTATGTATCTCAAAAATACAAAAACTAAAAGAAAAGGTCTTTTAGGGATTCATACATATGTGATGGAACTAATCTAAAAAAGGAATAATTTTTTAAGAAAAAAATTTTAATTTCTAATTTCAGGGTAGTAAATGTGAAAAAACAGAACAATGAAAGAAGGAAAATTTTAGGTCATCTGTAGTCTCACTGTCTAGATATAAACACTGTTATCATTTTGTTGTATTTTCCTCCAGTTTTTTTAATATGTAAAACTGGAATCAATAGAGCATTAAAAAATGTTTTTTCCTATTTAAATTTGGAATCTTGTTTCTCTGAAGACAGCAATGACACTATGTGTATATGGTGCATTCATAATCTAATGTTCAGTTTTAAGTTGTATTATATAAATTGTCTATATAAATCATAACTTAAACTTTAGCATTTCCCTCACTGGAAAATTTAAGAATTTAGAGGACAATCATTTGTCAAGGTTGGCAAATCTCTTCCACTGTAATTTTTGGCTTCTAAATCAATTATGAAAATTTGTATGACAAGGTGGAAGGGAATTTTTCTATTAATGACCTGCTTTCTTAAACTCTGATCTCAACAAAAGAATGGATTTTTCTGAAAAAAAATTTAAAGACTTTTATATTATTTCTGAATTTTTGAAAGCATGGGGAAATTTCTCTTAATAATTCATAATTTTAAAGACAATTTCCACATTCCTGACCATATATACAAAAGGTAAATAGCATATCGTCTAAATTTCCTCTCCAATGTATATTTTTAAAAGCTTATTCTTTTAAAACTACCTCAACATACTGTCTACTCAAGCGTTGAGGTGATATACAGCATCAGAGTTAGAAGATATTTTAAAGCATCTTAACGGTATAAGGTATAAGAAGCTCTAAACATTTACAGTTGATTTTAATGATTAAGTTGCAAACTCTTGTGAGAGCTGAGATACTTTTTGTGTCTCCCATGCTGGATTCCTACAATGTGGTTTTGGTGCAGGAGGTCAGCAGTGTGCCTGCACATTTCTGCAGGTGATTCTGAGGCCCAGCCAGGCATGAGAACTATCCTAAGCTTAAGGATATTAACCACCAGGTTCATATTTAAAGAACAAACAAAAACAAAAACAAAATCCTTTCTTTGAAAACCAGCCTTGTTGTTTACCTGGGGAAGCAGATCAGTATTCCACTCCCATTTGTCAATTTCTGAGAAAAACTGACAGCTTGGGTGATCCCCCCTCAAACCCCATCCAGAGTAGTTCAGTAAATGACAAGCAAGGAAACTCTATCCACTTCCAAAGACCCACCACTTCTCTTGGGGAAATGGTGGTATATTATTTTTCTCACTTAAGAAAACACAGAATACTTCAAGAGCCCACTGCTTCCAGAAAGTCACCGTGAGCGTAAAGAAGATTCAGGCTAAAGTAAATTGGGAGACAGCCCTAAAGAATGATCCATCTGCTTTCTTTGCTTTTGGTCAGCTCACCATGGGATTGTTTATGAGGAGTATCTGCCACTGATAATCTTCTCTTGGTTTAGAATTAGCAGCATTACAAAGAGGTCAGAATGGCTGGGTTGGGGAGGAGAAGATGGTAAATGTGAGCCCAAAGAGAGTTCTGCAGGTTCCAGTTTGTAGCCCTCCCCATGAGCTGGTTCATATAGGTAGATACTTTTCAAATAAATGACTACAGGATTAGGGGACAAAGGTAAAGCTGTCATATTGGCACACATTGTCTACCCAGGCATTGGAATTTAGAAAAAAGCCAGCAGTTTTCATTTAATCTCTTGAAAAGGTTTATGCACTGTCTTCCCCCAATCACAAAAGAAAACACAACCACAGGACAAATTACTCTCTGCAACAATAGAACTTGTGCTCAGATTAAAGTTTAAGAAGCTTTAAAATATTTCTAGTTGTTTTCATCTGACATTGTTTAGACTACCTTCAGAGATACTTTTCAACAGTTTCCTTACTGGAAAGAGTTGAGAAGTTTTATAAGGCCAAGGATACTAGGGTGATTTGATTTATAAGTTTCCTTTGAAAGAAAGAGAGGGAGGGAAGAAATGGAGCAGCAGCAGCAAACACACGTCAACCAAAGAGGGCTGAAATAACAGAGACTGAGTTTTGTGGAGAAATGACAGGCAGATATCTCTATCGTGGTTAGATATTCCATCCTCATTTCTAGAAGTCAAGTTTGTTTGTTTAGTGTACCTTAGAGAAGTAGGAACTTTCAAATGGTCCTCCCACAAGTCTCCTTCGCAGGAAATGACCCAAGTCCAATGGCCCTCAGCCAACTAACCCAAGGAGTACTTTAAAGTCAAGTGGACCTACCCATGAAACCTCATACAAAGTCCAATAACAGAGAGCCGCAAAAATGTAAGAGAAAATGCACCTGAATGTAAGAACATGAGTCACCCATGGATTATATAATAGCAATTAAAAAAAACGAAAGAGGGGGACTTCCCTGGTGGCGCAGTGGTTGAGAGTCCGCCTGCCGATGCAGGGGATGCGGGTTCGTGCCCCGGTCTGGGAGGATCCCACATGCCGTGGAGCGGCTGGGCCCGTGAGCCATGGCCACTGAGCCTGCGCGTCCGGAGCCTGTGCTCCGCAACGGGAGAGGCCACAACAGTGAGAGGCCCGCGTACGAAAAAAAAAGAAAAAAGAAAAAAACCAAAAGAGGGAAAGAAGTACATGTAGAACAGTCCTTGAACCTGAGTCCAGTTTAGAAATCTGTACATGTGATGAACACTTCTGAAGGACTGGGGAGTCTACAAAGCAGCAGCAAAAATTTTCCTGGAAGCGCCAGCATAACTGTGTAACTGGAATTAGATGGCACCTTTCTAGGGCAAGGAATAAAATCAGAGGCAGCAGTTTCCCCTCTCCTCTGTTTTTACAGGCAAAATGCGCAGTGGTGGGTGGTTCCAGTGGGCAGCTTTGGCTGGAATTGGTGTCCTACGAGGGCAGTCAAAGCCCATTCAAAACAGCAACAAGCCCCTGCCTGCACTTACACGGTTGCCCTCCTGATTTTTTTCTGCCAAACTAAAGACAGAATGGCCCACTGAGAAGGGTCTGGAAGAGCACAGGACTGAAACTGAAGCCAAGGCTTTCCATTCTAGGCTGCTGGTCACCACGGTTCTTTCCATCTCTGAAGTTCTGTGTCAGAGAAAAGGGGAGAAGAGGCATTTACGATCTGGCTTGACCCGTCCTTCTTCAGCACTGTGACAGGAATCACTGGGACAGATTATGCGGGGGAGCACAGAACTCCCTAAAATCACGAAGATTTCACTGTGACCTGACAACCGGCTTAAGCCCAGAATCTCTCACAATAGAATGGCTTCTTGTCTCACCTGAGAAGCCTCTTCAGGTGACCAAGAGGAGAGGGAAAGACATTTATTCAGGGAGCCCAGGATGCAGGTCACATTTGAAAAGGTTGTCACAGCATCGGGGACATTATGCAGGCAGATCAGTGGAGGGTGGCTCATCCCCAGGCACAGACCACAGCAAAACCTACTCAGGGTTGTGCTGGATGATCTTGCAATTGTTTGTTAAAACAACAAACCAACGGGATTCCCACACTTGTGCTTGTCTTTTACTGTCAGCAATGGCAAGTGCTGACCTGTCTGTACCAAGTGCTCAGCCAAGAACGTGAAGACTCTAACTTCCTATACCTCAATACATCTTAAATTGGGGGGAGGGGAGGGGTGCACATCTGCCATTTTTTGGTCCCATTTCAGAGGCTACTTAGGTATGAAAGATGTAGTAGGAAGTCATGTTGCCCCCGATCTGCTAGAGTAATGTTTGGCTCTAAAGTAAGGAAATACAAGAGAACTTGAAGCTGGTAACTGACCAATTCTCTTGACTTTACAGTTAATCTTAACACAATTAGAGGGGATGTCTGATTTCAAAGACAGCTGCTGTAGATCCTCCTCAGTTGGGTTTTGGCTCTATCTTGGAAGGCCTCATCTAGGGAGGAACATAGTGAAGTGAAGGCCTCTCTGGTGGACCCTGTGGAACAATGTCCAGGCCACGCTGGGCAGTGAACAGCCGGGTTGACTGGAGGCCTCTGACTCATGGCTTTAGTTAGAAAAATCGGGGGTGAAGGGAACGAGGAGGAGGTTGCAGATCGTAGAGTGACTCACACAAGCCCTCAGCTGGAACTTTCTCCTGATGCTGTTCCCGGCCTTAGGAACTGCAGGGGTAAATCACTGCGGACCTACCTTCACCTCTGTAAAAGGAAGAGATTAAAATCGCCGCCCCCATTTCCCCAACTTTGAGAAGTAACTTCTGTCCTGTGGGTCATTTCCCTGAAGGAGGTGTAGGGGTGTGCAGCCCTCCCTGGCGAGGGCTGCAAAGTGCTAAACTGCTTTAGAGGCGGCAGGGCGCGCACGGGTGAGGCGTCCCCGCCGCGGACTCGGGGCAGCCCAGCCACGCCATCTGTCAGGACTGTACCCAGGGCAGCTCCTTCTCCCAGGCGGAAGCTTTGAAGACGGCTTTTCAAAATCACCGCCGCGCTTCCTCCACTCCTTCCTTAAAGGCTCACGCCGGGAGGGCGCGGCGTCAGCTTCTTCCCACCACCCCAGACCACTGACCCCGGGGAAACTTGTAAAAATTCGGGGCAGGAGCGCAGCCCAAGGACGCGCAGCTCAGCGGCGGGACCCCTAGGTGCGCGCCCCTGGAAGGAGCCCGGGCAGGCTCCCCCAGCAGCCTGCAGCGCCGGGGACCCGTGCGCCGTGCGACCGCGGGCGGGGACAGCTCCGGGGGCTGAAGGTGCCCGTCAGCGCCCCGGATCGCCGTTCCTCCCTGCGACCCGCCCGCTCGGGGCCTCGCTCACCCCGCCGCTTCTCCCTCTCCCGCAGCCGTGTCGGGACCATGTCTGCGGAGACCGCGAGCGGCCCCACTGAGGACCAGGTGGAGATCCTGGAGTACAACTTCAACAAGGTCAACAAGCACCCGGACCCCACCACGCTGTGCCTGATCGCGGCCGAGGCCGGCCTTTCCGAGGAGGAGACCCAGGTAAGCCCCCGCGCGCGCCCGACTCCTGCCCGCAGGGACCCGCCGCGCCTACCCTCGCCTGGGCGATCTCGAGAAGGTGGGGTGGTCGCCCTTGCCCTCGGCTCCCGCTTGGCCTCCTTTCCCAGGCTCTTTCGTCGCTTCTGCCCGCACCCCGGGAGCCCAGACCCGCATCGCTCCCACCGCAGCATCCCAGTTTCCCGGCTCTACGGGCGCCAGGTCTGTCCCTCCACCCCAGCCCGGTGGCTCCCGCGGGAGCTGCTTAGAAGCCCGACGCCCACCCTCTCTTCTTGCTCTCCACTCTCCCCTACAGCCCGGGATAAACACTCTCTCCTCCCTCCGGGCTGGGAGCAGCGTCCCTTGGCCCACTTTTGTCTTGCTTTCCCGGGTTTATTTTCTCCTCTGGGCTGGAAGCGAAACCTTTAGGAGAGGTGCAGTGTGAGCCCTCTGAGCCCAGCGCCCTCAAATCTATTCGCAGCGGGAGTGTCAGAGCTGGAAGGGATCTTAGTGATCAGCTATAAATTCAGTCCTCAGGTTTGGTAAACGAGGAAACTGAGGTTCAGAGGGAGAGACTTGCCGTGATGGCACAGGCCGTTAAGCATGCTCTTTGCATCACATTGCGCTGCAGCTTCCGGTTAGCTGCAGAGCTAAAATTGCACTGAGCCAGGGAGATTTGGTTCCGCTTTTTAAAAATTCCACGGCTCTAAGGTTTAGGGTCCTTTTCTGGAGTTTTCTGAGAAGGTAGATATCTGACATTACAACTGAAGGAAGTGGAAAAAGATGTCACCATAAGTGCATTGATTTATTTATCTATTTTAAAAGCTCCTCTATTATCCTGAAAATTGTTTAGGGTAGAGAATGCAACACTGCCCATGATTTTTTTTTTTTTTTTTTTTTTGCGGTACGCGGGCCTCTCGATGCTGTGGCCTCTCTCGCTGCGGAGCACAGGCTCCGGACGCGCAGGCTCGGAGGCCATGGCTCACGGGCCCAGCCGCTCCGCTGCATGTGGGATCTTCCTGGACCGGGGCACGAACCCGTGTCACCTGCATCGGCAGGTGGACTCTCAACCACTGCGTCATCAGGGAAGCCCTTTTTTTTTTTTTTTTTTTTTTTAAACCCCTGTCTAAACTCTTCTATTTCCCCTTTGGTCATGGAAAGACAATTAGTTCTGCATGATGATACCACTTGGAACTCTTCTAGCACCTCTCCCATGGGAGCCCAAAGCAATTCACACCTCTAGTCGCAGGTCTAAAGCAGAGACTTTCTTATTCTTCCCATCTTATAGACCAGAGCATTCAGACATTTTGTTCTCTCCTCACCATGAATCATACTTAGCTGAGGCTTAAAAGCTTGTAATGGGTGCTCCAGTGAATCCTAGAACCAAGACCCCAAGATCCATTTTGGATCCCAAGCCCAAAATGATTTTTACTAATTAAGCCTTTGGAGAACTTGCCCATAGAAAATCCTCCCTCTCCTAGGTCAAACAGAAAGTCCAGCATATCAGTCTTTTGCAAAGGGAACAGATATCTGGCTAGCCAGAACCAGAACTTAATGGAAGGTGATGTACTGTAACCCAAGTCTAACAGCTCATGTTTCTCAGAACCCCAGCTCTCCCCAGGAGGCAGACTGCTGAACTGTTGTCATTTACTATCCCACACTATATTTAGAAAAGAGGAGTGATCACAGAGACAGTAACTCAACTTTAAGGCTGTGTGTTTACCATGGGCCCCGTATTAGCCTGATTCTCCCTTGGCAAGTGACTGTCATTCCCTTACCTATAAAGCAGAATGATTATGCTGGCCTTTGCAACAGATGACACTTGCAGCCTATTGCTCCAGGTACTCTCTGAGTACTAAATCATTTATTTGCCACACAATGCTGTGAAATGGGCACTCTTGGCCCCACTGTACAGAAAGTTTAAATAACTTGCTGAAGACCACCACTGGGGAGTAGCAGCGCTGGGATCTGAACCCTGGCAGTTGGGCCCCCTGGCTCAGACGCTTGACTACCATGCTGTTTTGTCTCCACAGAAAAGGAATGGAAACAACTGCGTGGGGTGGGAGGGAAGCACTGAAAATTCAATTTATGTTCTATTTCTTCCTGAAAAAAAATCCATGCAGTAAATGACAGTCATCTCAGGCTATATTCAATCTTTCCTCAAGATTCACCTTATACAAGAGAACTGAACTGAGATCAGGTTAGGGGCAGGAAGAAAGAGAGGGCACCCTTCTATAACTGAGGTCAGCCAATTCAGACCCCTACAGAGCAGGTTCCTCTGCCCCTTTCAGGCAGCCCTTCTCCTATCCCCCACCACCCTGCTCCCATCCTCAAATGAGCAAATGGTAGACTCTGCCCTGAAGTAAGCATTTGGGGGAATGAGTCAGCCTCATAGCAGGGCTTCTTGCTTCCTTTTCCTGCCACGAGGCTAACACCTTCTTCCTCCCTGAGATTGCCATGGCTCAGCTTGCCCCTCTGTCTTCTGGCAATCAGGCACAGAGAAGCATCTGAGACCCAAGAGCTCAGAGAGAGGCAAAATTTAGCAGTTTCAGGGAAAGAGGCTTCCTAGGTAACCCTCCGTCATCCCTTACCAGATTGGATCTCATCTTCCAACTTCCCATCGTTCCCTCCCATCCCCTTAACCCCTTCCCAACCCTCTCACCCCCATGTCACTGGTGGGTGAGAATGGTTTCCCTGTAGGGACCCTTTAAATAACTGATGGAGGCCAGGTTTGTTGGGCCTAAACGTAAGCAGTGTCTGGTATCAGCACTTCCCCTGTTTCTTCTATTTGTTAGCATTGCCCTTTTCCATAAGAAAAGGTCATCAAAGCCAAAATAATATTTATTTCATATGCTTGGTCTCTTATGCCTAATACCACCCACTTCCAGAATTGGATT
>RJWK010043336.1:0-18796 GCA_004363435.1 Platanista minor
GTGCAATCTCTGCTTCCCATCCTGACCTTGCGGCCCAGGACTCAGGACCTTGTACACCCCCTGCTGGCCAGGGCTGGCATGAGCATCCACAGGAAGCCTCCCCAGGGATCCCTGGGCAATATGCCTGTGACCTTTAGCTAAACCAATCTCCCTCAGACACTACGTGGGTGGCCCAGCCAGGCTGACAAGGGCAGCAGATGACAAGGCAAAGTGGGCCTGGAGATTTGGCTCAGGCCATCGCCCCTCAGTGGGACTAGGTAGCAGACAGGCTGAAGGCCCAGAGGTATCCACATGGCGGCAGGGAATGAATCAGTCAGGTCCTGCCCAGAGAGAGAGAGAAAGTGAGAAGGTTGATTTCAAAGTAGATGCTTGACTCCTAAGAGAAACTGGTTTTCTCCTCGGACTGGGGGTTTGAGAATCCCCATGACCTTGGACTGCGTTCTTCAGTTGCCGGCTGTATTGGACTGGGATCCAGGGACACTGGGCTCTGCTTCTGGCTCTCCCTCCTTCTGCCTGAAAGAGTGGGTCAGGCCTAAAGTCAGGTCATCTCTGAGCTTCAGTTATTCCATCTGTAAAACGGAAAGAGTAGTGGTCATCTCTGTCTACCCCTCAGAGCCACAGAACCCACTGCCATCAGTCTGTAGGGGCCTGACCCACTCTTTTCAGGTGAGGAAATGGGGGGTGGAAACAGGAAAGGGGACTTGGCCGGGATACAGAGCAGGGGAGGTGGCCTGTGCAGGGCGATGTAAGTCTGAATGAACCAACAAGAGCGTCTAACGCTTTACTTTGCCAGGAAGATGGGAGAACTGGTCTGGACCCTCAGGGAACTAGCTGCTGGGGAGGGGACCTGTGGACAGATCCACCTCCCCTGGACTGAGGACTCAGCTCAGTGGGTATCTGGGACCAGAGGGCTGGAGCAATCTTGGGCCGCTTGGGAGAGGAGGGGTCACTAGAGAGGTGGGAGCAGAGCCAGGGGCAAACACCTGACTGTGGGACCATCTCAAAGCCTCTGCATCTGTCCCAGGCCATTAAGAAAGAGAAAGACTCATTCTGAGAACAGGCAGGACTGAGGCACAAAAATGGTTTCTTCCCAGAGCCTCGACCGAGCCTCCTTCCTTCTTGCTCCAGAGTTGGGGACTTTTACACACGGCCAGAGCGAGCTGGCCCAGATCTGTGCCTGCCTTTCCCATTACACCCACCCCTCCCGAGGTAAGAGTTCTTATTCCTGGCTGCACGTCAGAGCCACTGGGGAAGACCCCAAGAGTACGAATGCCCAGATTCTGCCCTGGATCAATTGTGTCAGAACCTCTGGGGGTTGTGCCTGCCTTTTTTAAAGGTCCCCGGGAGATTCTAGTGTGAAGCCAGGGATAAAAACAGCTGATTTCAAATGTCAGGGTCAGAGGGCCCTTAAAAATCACCACACACAAACACACGCACGTGTGTTTTTCAGATGTGGAGACTGAGGCTCAGTGGTTTGCCCAAGGGCACACAGCCAGGCAGGAATGTACAAATCTCGACTCCTTGTTCAGGTCTGTGTCATTCATTTGAAAACTACCATTGTGGTTTTCTGTGTACCAGATCTTTCTACATTCCAGCTATTTTAATACCCGCTGAAACCTCACCACCTCACCTCCCAAATACACCCACAAGCCCACAGTCCCTCTCCCCCAACAGGCTCTGAAATGCCTTCCCCTCTACCAAGACCAAAGTCTTCCATGCACATCCTCAATCCGACAACTCACCCCTTACTCAGAGGTGAAGCTGGAGAGTCTCAAACTCTTTCCTAGGAGGAAGGGAAGGAGGAAGAGATTATCTCTGAGGAGGAGTAGGGCAGAAAAAGGAAGGAAACACTGGGGAGTCCTGGGACAAACTCTTTTCAGGAGCAGACCTGCCTTCATGGCCTTGGGCGATACCATCTGGGTGTGGATCTGGCGGGGAGGAGGGTGCAGCAATTGCTTTCTCCCTGGGCAGGGTCAGAGGTTGGCACAGTCTCTGAGGCCCTTGCAAGGACTCTGCTACCACCCCCCTCCTTGTCAGTCTTATATAACACCACCTGCGCGCCACCGACCTGTCACCTCTAGTCCTGCTGCGTCAGCACTCCTGTGCGGGCACCCCAGCTCCCAGCTCCTGTGTGGCAAGAATCCCCATCGCCCAGTGGCCCCCGGGGAAAGTATGCAGAGCAGGCTCCGGGTTACAGATGCAACTTGCCTCCCAGAAATGTTCCCTGCTCTAATCACTTTTTTAAACTCCACAAACACAATCTCTGCACAGTGATCAATTATTTAACAGAAAGTGATGCATCATGTTAGCAACTAGATGGCATTTAATATGCCCCCAGAATTCTAATGCACCGTCGCCAGAGGCCTAATGCAAAGTTTCCCCTGCCCATGTTTTTGAAGACTTCCCAGAGTGGAAAAGAGCCAAGATCTATATGCTCTCAGTTGATGTCGGACTTAGGTGGCCCCTGGAATGTAATCAGCCTGGCCATGGCTGTGCTGTGTCCTTGCAACTTATTGTTTTCTTCCTGCCTCGCAAATTACTCCTTTTGCAAGGTTGTTTGTTTAGTGTCAGGAGGTTATTAAACAAACTTAAGTCTTGGAACCCTCAGTAAAATCAGTAGGAATGGGGCCAGGGAAAGGTGATTCAATATTTAAGGGGCCACACCTGCCACCATGCCCAAAATCCAGGCAACCAGATGCTCAGAAGGCGGAACAAGTTAGCTGCTCGACTGGCTCAGAGGGTGCAGTCAGTTGTGATCAGAAAGCCCTGGATGCCTCATGTTTCCATACCGGACCCCTGAGACGCTGCCTGGTGATGGCCTAGGGGTGAGAAGGAGAGACACCAAGGTCTCTGCAATCCAGGTCCCTTGGCTCCAGCTGTTGTAGGTCTTGGCCTGAGGTCCATGCTTGAGCTCACTGGATGAGGCCGAATGCAGGGCCTTCCAGGAAACACTGGTCAGGGCTCTGCCCCCAGAATCCCTGGGACTCAGTTTGTACGGGGAACTCCAGCTACCTCCACTCTATCCAATGTTGTTACTATTTCCAGAACTTTTGCTGTGCACCAAACACTCTGCTCAGATTTCACAGTGATGTCGACCATATGTTAAGTCCCACTGTGTGTCAGGTGCTATGCTAAGCACTTTGCATGTGACATGTCTAATCTTCCCACAACCCTTCAAGGTACATAATACCATGTCCATTGTCCAAGAGAAAACCCAGAGCCTCGAAGAGGTCAGACACTTGCCCGTGTCCCTCAGCTTGTACGTGCCAGAGACAGAATTCAAGTCAAGGTCGGTATGACCCCAAAGCAGGGGCTCTGGCCTCCACACCAGGATGACACAGCATTTGAGACTCAGGGCCATCCTGAAAAATGAGGCGAGGGCTATGGGTAGTGCTAGCTTTCCTGATGAGAGGAAGCTGAGACCTACAGACACTGTGAGTTGTGCAGGGTCAGGGCAAGGTGGGAACCTATGCCTCCTGATAGCCCAGGCCAGTGCTTTGTCTCCCCACCCTGAGCTTGTCCTTCTGAGGCTCTCCTTTACGATGAGCAGCGGTTTCAGGGAAGGTTCTGCCTTCTGTAGAGGGTATACCCAGGGCATGCCCCCCACCCTGGGCTACAAACCATCATGTGCCTTTGGGTAGGTGGCCACCTCTTGCCTGCTAGCAGCTTGTTACACCCCTTTGATGGATGCAAAAACTGAGGCATGGAGAGGTTAAAACTTGCCCCAGTTCACACAACTAGTAAGGGCCAGAGCTGGATTCCAACTCAAGCCCTGGCTTCACAGCTTCCACCATCTCCTACTGCCTTCCTGGAGCAGGGAGGGAACCACCATTAGCATCAACAGCTCTCAAGAGCTTCTTCTGCAAGCAGGTCAGTGACTCATGCCCCAGAGGAGGGGACCAGGGATGGAAACTCTAAATTGTGGGACACGAGGAAGGACACTGGGGGTTGTTGGCTTGGGGATGAGAAAGCTGAGGGAGCAAAAGGAAGACACGAGAGCTCTTTTAAACTATATCCAGTGTTGTGAAAAAGAAGAGGGAGGAAGCTTAGAAACTCTATTGGCTCCTGGGGACAAACCAGAGACCAATGGAAGGAAGTCAGGAGAAGTAATTTTCAGCTCATGAAAAAGAAACTCTAACAATTAAGTCACCCAGGGATGGACTGTACTAATTTTGCCACCACCTAAACCAGATAGATGACTCTCGTAGAGGAAGTTGAAAAGCAATTTCTGAATCAGGATGGAGAATAACCCCTGAAAGCTCATTTCAAGTTGAGGAGTCTATCACTCTGTGATGACAATTATGCTTAATACTTAAATAAAGATCTGAGTGGTTTAAACTGTGTCTAAGTGACATCGAATTGGACACGTGGAGTAAAGCCATGGAGTCAAGCGTCTGGATGTTGGTCAGCCCATTTCCAAACATCAAACAACTGAAAATATTTTTGTATTTGTATCTTATTGTTTCTTTTCTTATTGATGAGAAAGTAAGAAGGCCCAACTAAACCACAATTGGCAGCAGGAAATTCTCAGCATATGCAAGAATCCCTGTAATAGGCCCAACTGGGAATGAGAACTAATTACCATGAGACTCTCTCTTTCAGTTAGTGGTGTCCTCATGTCAGCCAAAGCTCAGTTCCTGCTCTGGAGGCAAAAATCTATGCGAGAAGAACCAGCCAAGGGCCAAGACAGATCAACAGCACCTCAGTTCCTTATTCCTGCAAAGTGCTGGACTCAGCCTCAGTTAATAACAGCAGACTAAAAATACATATTGGTTAAACTAAAGAATGTATCCCAAAGAAATGAAAACATGTCCACACAAAGATCTGTACATGAATGTTCCTATAATGTTCAGTGTTTGTTTATAATCACCAACAACTTGGAAACCCAAATGTCCATCAGTTAGCTGATGAATGGATAAATAAAATGTGATCCATCCACACAATGAAATACTGCTAACAATAAAAACTGATACAACAACTCAGATGGCTCTCAAAGGCATTATGCCAAGTGAAAGAAACCAGCCTCAAAAGATTACAAACTGTATGAGCCCATTTACGTTACAGTTTCGAAAAGACAGAAGTGTGTGATGGAGAAAAAGGTCAGTGGTTTCCAGAGGTTAGGGATAGGGGTAGGGGCTGACTATGAAAGGACAGCACCAGGGAATTTTAGGGTGTAATGGAACTGTTTCATATCCTGATTGTGATGGTGGTGGTTACACAAATCTGTGGATGTGCTAAAATTCACAAACTGTACACCCAAAAGTCAATTTTACTGTGTGATAATTTAAAGAATATGGTTGATTTTTAAAAGAGCAAGATGCCTGACACAGAAAACATTGCATTAAGTCAAAAAGAAAGTCTCAGGGCTTCCCTGGTGGCGCAGTGGTGGAGAGTCCGCCTGCCGATGCAGGGGACACAGGTTCGAGCCCCGGTCCGGGAAGATCCCACTTGCCGCGGAGCGGCTGGGCCCGTGAGCCATGGCCACTGAGCCTGCGTGTCCGGAGCCTGTGGTCCGCAACGGGAGAGACCACAGCAGTGGGAGGCCCGCGTACCGCAAAAAAAAAAAAGAAAGAAAGAAAGTCTCAGAATGACCCATTTATGCTTTTAGAAAACTTTTATGTTGTGTATGTTTACATACATTATGTAGATAGTTTGTAATATAGAGAGAAACTGTCAGGTAAAACAAAGCCTCTGCATTGACTGTGGTTACCTCTGGAGCTAGAAAAGGGCTGGGAGGGGTAATTATTTTAATTGGCCTAGCGTTACTCTCATTAAGTAAACAAAGAAAGAAACAAACAAATAATGGACAAAAAGTACAAGTAGGCACTCATTGTTTAATTTTTTTTTTAATGAGTCTTAGAACTCAGGATATATAGTGTTTGTCAATATAAAGGCAACTGCTGAGAAGGGGTCCCGTGGACCAGGAATGATGGGAACGATGACTCACAGGTAGGCAGGTATCCCAAGAGTGTCTCCTTGCACCATTTTTAAAGCAAAGGACCAGTAAACACTATCTGCAAGTTGTGCTGGGCTCTGGGAGGCTATAAGAGGTCCACTTGCCATGCCTGCCTGCTTGGAGCTGAGAATCTATTTAGGAAGACAAGATGAAGGAAGAATTACTAACAGAAGACTGCGAGTGACAGAAGTGACAAGCTCACTTCGATACTCTGGTCACCACTTACCTAGCATGCTCTCAGACGGGTGCTTCTCCTGTGCCAGGTCATTTACTCCAGGTCATTTGCAATCCCACGAGGTAACTGATATTCATTCTATTTTATACATGAGGAAATCAGGGCTCAGTAAGTTTGAGTGTCCTGCCCATGGCCACACAGAGGGACCTGGATTCAGACCAGCTCCGCGTGAGGCCAAAGCCCATTCACTTTACAAAGGTAATTCTGAGACCCTTAACTAGTAGCTGGTCAGTACACACAGCCTGGAAGACAAGGGCTGTCCCCCCTCGATAGATGGATCACAGCTGTCAGTAGGATAATTATAAGAAAAAGAACAAAGTCCCACATCTTCCCCAGAGACCAACGAATAATTGGTCATGAGCGTGTGTGGAAAGCTGAGATATGTACTTCAAAAAACATAATTTAAGAAAAAGCATGCCACAAATCTCCATACAGCATAATTGTGTTAAATATTATTCAAAGAAGCACAAACCTTGGAGCCCCCTAAGAGACATCCACCTCCCTTGTAGGTGAGGC
The DNA here is from genome assembly GCA_004363435.1 of Platanista minor. Classification (NCBI taxonomy): domain Eukaryota; kingdom Metazoa; phylum Chordata; class Mammalia; order Artiodactyla; family Platanistidae; genus Platanista; species Platanista minor. The sequence continues at coordinate 6,708 of RJWK010043336.1, forward strand.
GATTGGGCTCAGAAAGGGCAATTGTTTAATGCAAGCCACACAGCAAGCAAGTAGCAGACCTAGCACTGGAGCCAAGCCTCCAGACCTCTGAGGGATGCTTGCATACCACCCGACTGCCTGGAAGCCGTAGGGGGCCCCTCTTCCCATGGCCAAATTTCCCCTCATTAGCCCAAGTTTGGAGTCCCCGCTGGCCTAATAACATCATTTCAGTGTTTGACATTTTGCTTAATCATTCTCATGGTGTTGAGTGGGTGCCCAGCCGAGGCTTCTGATCTCAAAGATGGCTCCAGAAAAGATGACATGTTGCATTAATATAAACTTTTTCAGATGATGTCTTTGAAAAAATTATGCTAGCATTGCATTATTTATATGCTGGCATGAACTCCAGAACCATGTGGACATATTTCTGTTCACCTTGGCCTCCTCAAACCCCCCTCCCATAGCCAGGGTGAGACTCCCGTCTCTGGGACAGAGATAGGACCCTGTGGCCACACTGGGTATCTGTAGAATAATGGAAGAGTCCATGGGGCTGCTCTGTCCACAAGAAAGCAACCAGCCTGGGAGGACAGGGCCCACTTGGGTGAATATTTTATGTACTGGTAGGATGAAGTGTCCCCAGGACAGCTCAGATCACCGGCTGAAGCACAGGCCAGAATGTGTAGCATCCTGGGGCCCCTGCTTTGAATTTGGGTCCTCTTCCTCCGGTATGGAATCACAAACACTGATTCTAAACTCTGGAATCAGGCCCTGGAGAGAGTGTAAGGAAGCAGGGTGGGTCCTCAGGTAAGTCCTGGTTAGAAAGGGTGGACTAACCCCGTGGGAACCTCTGAGACACTGCCATCCTCAAATGCCTCTGAATTCTTTTGAACCTGTTTTGGTTTTGACCCTTGGTTACCTCCTTATTCGAGAGCCAGCTCCATTTTTTTTTTTGTTCTATTATGTTCCATGTGAATTCGGCTGCCATTGTCAACATCACCAGCATCTTCAGCAGCAGCACAGTCATTAAAGGCACTGGCCTTAGAAGCTGCGAAGCCTGGCCTGGCTCTGGCCCTGACCGCCAGCCACCTCCTGACTGTACCCTTCACATTTTCACATTATTGCTCAGCCTCCTCCCAGGGCTGTTGGAAGCTAGAGTACTGTACAAAATGTCAGCGATTGTATTAGTCATCTCAGACTGCCGGAACAAAATGCCACAGACTAGGTGGCTTAGACAACAGAAATTCGTTTCTCACAGTTTTTGGAGGCTAGAAGCCCAAGAAGAAGGTGCCAGCCGATTGAGTTTCCGATGAGAGTCCTCCTCCTGGCTTGCTGACTGCCACCTTCTTACCATGTGCTCTCACGGCAGGGGGAAAACAGTGAGTTCTCTTGTGTCTCTTCTTATAAGGATACTAATCTTATAGGATCAGGGCCCCACCCTTAGGACTTCATTTAATCTCAGTTACCTCTGTATGGGCCCTACTCCAAATACAGTCACATTGGGGTTAGGGCTTCAGTTTATGAATCTTGAGGGGTCACATTTCAGTCCATAGCACTGACGAAAGAACCCTGAGGACTACTCTGACACCTCAGTCTCCAAGAGGACAGCATCTTTTTCCAGAGGTAGCCAGTGGCCTCCTGAGTTCTCCTTTATGGAGCCAGATAGTGCTGTTAGTTCTCTGGCTAAGATTTGCCCAGAAGTGGTTGCCTCATGGCCATAGAGCAGATTGGCATCCCTAGTTCCCTTCTCCCCCACCGCTTTCCTTCCCTGCTTAGTCCCTGAAGGCCAGCATGGGACAAGCCAGAGTCCCCCCCAGAGCACCCTTGCCTTGGTCACAGCCTAGACCACAGCCCTCAAGCCAGGTCCTAAGTCCTGGGGTGCCCCTCTCCACCCACATTCCACTGTAACAAGTGCTGGCTGAGCACCTGCTGTATACACAGACCTGCCATGGGCCCCATCATTCCTGGTCCCTGGCCGTGGTCTGAGCTGATGTCCCTCCCCACCTGAGCCTGGAGAGACTCTCTTGCTGAGTAAGTGAGAGGAGGTAGATGCTTCGGGGCACACCCACCCTACTCCCAGAGGCCCCCAACTCCTGTCCCACTGCCAGGGCTTGGAGCATCAACTCAGTCTATGGGTGGAGGTGATGGGCTGGGTGCAGGTCACCCTCCCACCCTCCCTTCCTGGCCAGCTCCAATTCAGCATCTTGAGGAGGGTCCACAATGCTGCTAATTCCTGACAAGGGCACTAATTTCTGAATGTTTACTTGATGACTTTAATTGAAAAGTAAAACCACTCAAAGCTAAGTAATTAAAACCTTCCTGGGACTTCCCTGGTGGTCCAGTGGTTAAGAATCTGCCTCCCAATGCAGGGGACGTGGGTTCAATCTCTGGTCAGAGAACTAAGATCCCACAAGCCGCGGGGCAGCTAAGCCCACGTGCTACAGCCCATACGCCACAACTAGAGAGAAGCCTGCGTGCTGCAACGAAGAGCCCACACACCACAACAAAACTCCTGCATGGGGACTTCCCTGGTGGCACAGTGGTTAAGAATCCGCCTGCCAATGCAGGGGTCACGGGTTCGAACCCTGGTCTGGGAAGATCCCACATGCCGCGGGGCAACTAAGCCCGTGCGCCACGACTACTGAGCCTGCGCTCTAGAGCCCACGAGCCACAACTACTGAGCCCAAGTGCCACAACTACTGAAGCCCGTGCACCTAGAGCCCGTGCTCCGCAACAAGAGAAGCCACCACAATGAGAAGCCCACGCACCACAACGAAGAGTAGCCCCTGCTCGCTGCAACTAGAGAAAGACAGTGCACAGCAATGAAGACCCAACACAGCCAAAAATAAATAAAATAAATGAATTTATAAGAAAAAAAAGGATCCTGCTTGCTGCAACGAGGATCCCACGTGCTGCAACTAAGGCCCCATGCAGCCAAATAAATAAATAAAAGCTATATATATTTTTAAAAATAAATAAAATCAAATAAAACCTCCCTGCCTGAATTTACAAGATTAAGACTTAGAGGTGAAACAGTTCCTCCTCCCTTTCAATCACCCCAAGCGTTGCCATTGGCCTTGGTCCTCTGGGCAGGGATGCCAAGTCCCCACGTGTGACCCACAGCTCTCCTTACCTTTCCCGCTTCCTGTCCAAAGCGTGGAGCCTCCAGCCTGTGGGGTGACCCTCGCTTCTTTCAGTCATTCCTTCTCTCCATGAGCCCCGACTCTTGAGATGCCAGGCCCCGTGAAGGCATTGGTGAGCTGGACAGGCCCGACCCGGTCATCAGGGAGCTCCCGGCTCGGCTCTGCGACTGTGTTGGCTCAGAGTCCCAGGACCTCGGCTGCCGGAACTGGGTGAGACCTGCCACTGACCCAGTTCAGCCCTCACTTTTCAGAGGTTACAGAGCAAGGCTGCTCCCCACCTGCACCCCCTGCAGCTGTCCCATAACTAGAGACCACCCACCCAGGGCTTAGACCAGAAAGAACCCCTTCCCCCAGCACCACAGAGTGTGTGACAGCCCCAGGCAACCTGCCCTTATCCCCTGGGATCCCCCACTCCCCAGCCTCCCACTCTCCCCCCACCCAAAGTAGCTTCTCTGTGGTCCTGGCTGAAACTGTCAACATCTTCCACCCATCCAGGTGTAAGCTCGTCCCAGTCGGTGCTTCTCCCTGAGCAGGCGGCCTGTGCTGGTGGCTCAGGGTGACCGCTACAGCCCAGACGGGATTCGTGACACGAGCATCCAGGGCCTGCCTCTTGGTCGGCCATCAGCTCCATCAGCCTCTGGGACTTAGGCCTTTCTGTGGGAGAGGAGAAAGAAAGACGTGCATTTGAACTCCTGCTCTGCCCTGATTCTCCCTGTGCCCTGGAAAATCAGATAATAGTTACTCACTTCATAGTGCCATTGTGGGCATTACACGACATAATCCATGGAAAGCCCTTAGCACAGGTCTGGTACACACCAAGTGCTCGAATTGAGTGACTTCTTTCCTTGCCTCCCGAAGGTGGCCCACAGGTTCTCCGTAGGCTCGGGCACACACAGCAGGTGTCCCTGAGCGGCCGCCACCAGCCCAGTTCAGGCTGGCTGGGGGAGGAGCCTCCAGCAGGCTTCCGACAGACACTCCCAGGACACCTCCAGCCCTCCAGAGTTCCCCGGGGACAGTCAGTGAGAGCATCCCGTCTTCTCTGGGCCTCTGGCAGCCTGGCGGAGCGTGCACTCTCCTCACTGGTCAGATTTTGGTCTGCAGGGGTCAGCTGCATCCCTGCCCATTCTCTGTCCGGTCCTCACAAGTCACCAGGAGATGCGAGAGGGCCTTCCCTCTTCTCAACTGCAGGCCCTCTCCCTCCTCAACCTCTCAGCCCCCTCCTCTGCTCTTCCCTAACCCTTTGACCCCATTCCTCGCCTGCTTCCCAATCACAGAATGGCCTCACCCTCTAGAAGTGGGGGTGAATATAGTTTCTTAAATCCAAAAGGCATCGAGGGAAGTCGAACTCGGGTACAGCAGAGCCCAAGTGGGCCACGGCAGGGGCCAGGGAAGCCAGCGTGGTTAGAGGAGGGTGAGCTCCAGGCTGGTGATCAGAGAGCTAGGCCAGTGGGGGGTGGGAGGGCACTTAACGTGAGATGGGCCCACGGACGTGCCTGTGTGAAGTAGGTATTGGGAGGCCGCGGGAGGAGAGAAGGGGGCAGGCAACCTCAAGGTAGGGCCTTCAGATGATCTCTCTGGTGCCATGAGCCATACCAGTGATGGGGAGAAACTAGAAGGGAAGGAAAGTGGGGATCACCGTAGACGTGTGAGTGAGAGAAGCCTGGGGCCTGGCAGATGGCAATGGCTACGGGGATGGAGAAGTGTGCAGAGTCCGAGAGAAGACCCAGCACTGAGGACACTGGAGGGAAAGGCTCATAGCTGCAGTGGCCGGGCACTGCGGGGCAGGGGATGGGGAACGGGAGCCCCCGGGGCGTGGAGGAGAGAGGAGATAAGCAGTGCTGGGCTCCCTAACCTCCTCCAAAGCAGCATCAGCTCCACAGGGTCCAAATTTTCTCCGGTGAACATGTAGGACTTTCATGAGCAGAAAGAAAAATCGCCAAAGTCATTTCTAGTCAAGAAAAGTAAAAGCAACATCCTTGCCCTTTGTTTACTTATATATTATCTACAGGATATCTGATTCGTACCAAAAAATAAAAAACACCCGGGCTTCCCTGGTGGCGCCGCGGTGGAGAGTCCGCCTGCCGACGCAGGGGACGCGGGTTCGAGCCCCGGTCCGGGAAGATGCCACGTGCCGCGGAGCGGCTGGGCCCGTGAGCCGTGGCCGCTGAGCCTGCGCGTCCGGAGCCTGTGCTCCGCGACGGGAGCGGCTACAGCGGTGAGAGGCCCGCGTACCGCAAAAAAAAAAAAAAAAACCTGCATAGGATTATGGAAGAAAAAGGAAAGATGAAAAAGTGTTCCATCTAATTTGTAACCACAGAGTCAACCCCCGGAGGGGATGTAAGGCAGAGGTGGGGGGACCGGGCCTCTCCCCCTTCCCCATGGCGGTTCCCCCAGAAGGGTCAGACGGGCCTCAGGTGCCCACACCTGCTCTGCTGCCCTGGAGGAAGCCAGCGAGCTGTGCTTCACGGAACGTGAGTCGTGAGTGACACAGACTATGTAGGGCGGTGCCGTCAGCGCTGAGGCCAGGGCGACACCAGTACAGAAGTGGGAGCTTTCCAGGGAATAGTGACTGGTTGGCGACGAAGGCGCTGAGGCGTGAGAGTGTGTGGCGTGAGACTTACGGAGAATGAAAACAGCAGTGGGTTGGTTGGACTGCCACATGGCGTATGTGGGGACATGGGAGAAGATGAGCGAAAGGGCCAGCAGGGGCCCTCACAAGGACCTGTGTGCTGGCAAGAGACCTTGGGTTACCAAGGTAACAGCGAGCCCTTGACTCATGGACAATGACATGGTTCTTTGTGCATTTCCAAGAGGCCATGGGCCACGGTCCTGAGCTGTTTCCTAAGCCACGTGTCATGACCTACCAGGACTTACCAGGAGGTCGAAATGAGCTGGGTGTGTGTACTAGCTTTCTGTGGCTACGGCAGCAAATTACCACAAAATCTGTGGCTTAAAATACCAGAAACTCGTTTTTGTACAGTTCTGGAGGCCAGACATCTGCACGGAGTGTGACAGGAGCTGGGTCTAAAATCAAGGTTTCCACAGGGTTGATTGTTCTCGAAGCTCCAGGGGAGTATCTGTTTTTTGCCTACCCCTCTTCTGGCAGCTGCCTGCATTCCTCAGCTTATGGCTTCATCACTCTAATCTCTGTTTCCGTGGTCACACGGACTCCTCCTCTTCTGGTGGAGATCTCCTTCTGCCTCTCTCTTTTAAGGACACTTGTAATTACATGGGACCCACCCAGATAATCCAAGGTAATCACCCCTTCTTAAAGTCCTTAACTTAATCACATCTACCCAGTCCCTTGTCTGGTATAAAGTAACATTCACAGGTTCTGCATCTCCAGAGATTAGGACACAGATATCTCTGGTGCATTATTCCTCCAACCATAGGGTGCCATTTATCAATCACCAACTGAGGGACTTCTCTGGTGGCGCAGTGGTTAAGAATCCCCCTGCCGAGGCAGGGGACACGGGATCGAGCCCTGGTCCAGGAAGATCCCACTCGCCACGGAGCAACTAAGCCCGTGCGCCACAACTACTGAGCCCACGTGCCACAACTACTGAAGCCCGCGCGCCTAGAGCCCGTGCTCCGCAACAAGAGAAGCCACCGCAGTGAGAAGCCCGCACGCCACAACGAAGAGTAGCCCCCGCTCGCCACAACTAGAGAAAGCCCGCGCGCAGCAAGGAAGACCCAGCGCAGCCAAAAATAGATAAATAAAATTCTCAAACGAAAAAAAAAATCACCAACTGAGTGCCAGGCTCCAGGATGGGGATTCAGTGGTGGACAGGCAAACACAGTACCTGCCCCCTCATGGAGTCTTGGAGCTGATGCAGGGCCCTGGGTCTGTCTTGTGTGTGTGGAGCCAGGGGATGCCCATGACCACCTCCAGATACTCCCCCGGGCACCTGAGTCGATGGCAAGGTATTTACATGGAGAGTGATGGGCTGGGCCTAGAGGGGATATTCAACATACTTAAAAATGGCTGTGGCATTGACACTGGCCAGTCAGAAGAAACCTGGGGCTGGAACAGGGTCCTCAAAGACCCCAACTGTGCCAGTGGTTAACCCTTCAGTCTCTGCAGCACGGGGAGGTCCAGGGGTCCAGGGCGAGAGGCCAGAGCAGCTGGGGTGGCTCAGACCACTGGCTATTCATTAACCAGTAGGGAAATATTTAAATATTTAAATAAAATATGTAAATATCTTAACCCACTGATATGGCCTTCCTGGTGTCTACCAGCTGGTTCTCTACTCGGGGTGGGGCTATTCAGGAGTTTGTTTCAAACTTGTGGAAATTGATATGGCATTTGAACAGCTGAGTGGAGCTGGGCAGGGGGCTGGGAACGGAGGTTTCCAGCACCAGGGAAGGGTGTGTGTGTGCACTGTGGAGAGGCTGGCGTCCCATCCCCACCATCCTAATACCTGGAAGAGTGCATCATTGAAACTGGCTCTTCTTAGGCACTGATGGAGTGTGGACGATTCCACCACATTCCTTTTTCCCCTTAACTTTCCCCTAAGTGATTCTGTGTTTTTCTTAAAAGCCCTCTTATTACAGGATACAATGTACCCATCACCTAACTACATTTGCTGGAGCCCACAGGGCTCCAGATCTGCCTGCTCCAGGGCTGGTTCCTTTGTCTCTTCACTGAGATTCTCTGGGGCCGGAATACGAGTAGACCTCGAACCTCAGGCCCCAGCCACTCTGGGCAGAGGGAGAGGGGGAGGTTTCCAGCATCTCCCGTTCTAGCACCGAGCTAAATGTTCAGTAGGTGATAAAGATACAGAGAAAAGAAAGAAATGGGAATTCCAGCTGACTTCCCCTGGAAGGAGTGACAGAAATGGCAAGCCTGGTGAGCTAAGTAAAAGCAGGAAGTTCCACCCACTTTGTTGCTTGGTACACTGAGACCCAGAGCTGTGGACATGACCAGATACCAGAGTGTTGAGAATGGACATGGATCTTCTGGGCCATTTTAGGTGCAATCTGACGTCCTCTCTACATTCGTCCTGAAATACTTCTCAGCGTGTGCCACACAGCCCAGTCTATCCACACACTTCCCTTCCATCATCCCAACTACCGTGGCAGTGAAAGGAGCCCCAGACGGTTCCTGATGTATGAGGGAAGCACATGTCGACACTGCCTTTGTCACACTAGCTCATGGTGAGGGCCTGAAAACCTGTCTTCCAGCACATTGTGCACTAGCTCCCATGGGCAGGGCTCACCTTGGATCCAAGGACAGTGCCTTGCATTGGGGGCACACAGCAAACACTTATCAAGCACCTCCTTGCAACAAGACAGCAAATGGAAAGCAGAAGCCCACAAAGTCCCTGCCCTCGTGGGACTGACACTTTAGTGAGGGAGGCGGCCATAAACAAGTGAAGAAACAGCAGTGAAAGGGCAAGTGCTATGAAGAAAACTAAAGCCAGAGAGTGGGTGGAGCCGTGGCATGTGCTCTGGTAGGTGGGGAGGCCAGGGAAGGCCTCTCTAAGGAGGTGACATTTCAGTGGAGACCGCAACAAAGTAAGGGAGGGAGCTGTGATAATACCCGGGGAAAACACAGTCCAGACAGAGGGGCAGGAGAACAGGAGAAGGCTTGGCGAACTACAAAATGTCAGGGAGGCCAGTGATCCCTGGAGCAGTAAATTAGGACAGGGGACCACAGATGGGGATGACAGTGATAACAGAATGAATGAATGAATGAAGCTCAGGAGAACAGAATCTAAATTTGGACCTCGGGTCACCTACATGATCTTGAGCAAGACACTTTAACCCTCTGTCTCCCATTCCCCCACCTACAGAAAGAGAATCATCATAGGTGCCCAACTCATTGAAACGAGAATTATGCCCCCCAAAAGCCCAGACTAGGAATTAAGAGGACTTGATCGGGAGTCCCATTTCTGCCTTAGGCAGGTCATTTCACTTCTCTGAGCCTCAGTTTTCTCATCTGTCGAGTGGGAATCATGATGCCTACCCTGCCAAGCTCTGAGGGTTATGGTGTGGATCAAATTTCATGGTCCCTATGGGAATGGCTTGTAAATTTCACATGTCAGACAATTAGAGGAGCTTTTTTTTTTTTTTTTTTTTTGCGGTACGCGGGCCTCTCACTGCTGTGGCCTCTCCCGTGGCGGAGCACAGGCTCCGGACGCGCAGGCTCAGCGGCCACGGCTCACGGGCCCAGCCGCTCCGCGGCATGTGGGATCTTCCCGGACCGGGGCACGAACCCGCGTCCCCCGCATCGGCAGGCGGACTCTCAACCACGGCGCCACCAGGGAAGCCCAAGAGGGGCTTTTTGAATACTTGAGGGCAGGTGAGCCATGAGGTTCCCAGGACAGAAGCTCTCACTTGCCCCTCAGCTCCTCCTGGGGTGTCTCTTCCTTTTCTGTTCTCACCCTCAGTGTTCTTCAGTTCCTGTTAGTTCCTCAGCCCCTGTGTCCTGCCTCATTCAGAGAGTACTCCATTTGCCCTATAGAAAACGGAGTGCTCACTCCTCAGGCGGAAAGGGAACCATCGCTCCTTTCTCCGTCCACCTTCCCTCTACAATGTGTCTTTCGGCATGGACATCTGACCCCACCTCTCCCTGCTTCCAACCCTCCCCTGGTTCCCCAGGCCCTCAGACAAACATCTCATCTCTCTCTCATGTCACACAAGGCCATATGGCCCCTGCTAAACTGTCGAGCCTCCTTCTGGCTAGTCTTTGGCTACAATGAACCAATTTTAATTGCTCTAGACAGTACCCAGTCTCATGCATCCACACCTTTGTACCATTTCCTTTGCCTGGAATATCCTCTCAAGGGCCGCCAATTCCTACCCAACTGCCTGGAGAACTCCTATTCATCCTGCAAACCCAATGTAGATGTCTCTTTTGAGGGCAAGCCTTCCTGGATCATGTGCTCTTTCCTTCACAGATGATGTCAGCCCTCCCTTCTGCTATGCTCTCCTAGATTTTATATATGCTTCTCTCATTGTCCTTATACCATGATGCCCCTTGATGTGTCCATCCTGTCCCTCTACCAGACCGTGAATGAGCTTCTGAAGGAGAGCACCTAGGTTATCTCTGTTAACCCAGCAGCTGCTACAGGACCTGGTGCGTAGTAGGTGGCCGCGAAACTTTTACTGAGAGGAAATGAAATGTACTTTGGGGGAGACAGCCCCTTTGCCCTGAAGCTGAAAGCAATTTGTAGTGATCTTCCCAAATTGGACAAGTGTGTACCTGGTCGCCTTTTCCATCCTATTGTATGTGGCAGCTCTGAAGTGAAAGGAAGGCCAGCTGTCTACATTCTAAACTTGGTGAATATTACAAATGACCACATTAGTGAGACGGCATTTTAGGCAATTTCATACTGACCCACGTAAGAAAGGCTCTAAATTTAGTGCCCCAAAAACAGAGGCTGGTGAATCTGTAGCCTCGCAAACAGCCCACATTGGGTAGGAAGCTGAATTCGATTTGCATGTCAGAAGAGCAATATCTGGTACCTGATGTAAGACTAATTTTATTATTAAATTATCAACACTGACTTACTGAGAAATATGGTACTGCCTGGAGCTATTTTTAACCTCCTGCCTCAGCCCCGATGGGCAAACAAATCATCCTTTGAAGGACACTGCATTTGCAAAAGTGAATTAGGTGAATAAATATCCATCTATTCATGAAGTTTCTTTACTGAGAAATAAATAACTAACAGCCCCTGAATGCCTTCATTGTCCCCCTGGCAGGTGTCCACGAAGATGACGGCTTCTGCTGAGCATGGCAGCGACCATGGAAGGGGCCACTCTGCAAGGCACCGGTCTGAGAATGGGTGGGAAATGTACCAGCCTGGGTACCTGCCTGGGAAGCCTGGGGCTCCAGGCCTGGGCCAAGGCTTGTGGGATTGGTGACATCTTCCCCACCTCTGGCACGTGGTCCAGCTCAGCACCTAGAGCATCCCAACCATCCCTGAGATGGCAAGCTCAGGCTGCGGTACTAGCTTGTGGTGGTTCTGCCACTTTTGATCTCTGGGACATTGGGAGAGTTACTTACTCTTTCTGTGCCTCCGTTTCCTCATATTTAAAGTGGGGATAATACCACCTCACTACTGGGTTGTTGAGAGGATTTAATGAGATAACACGTTTAAAATGCTTAGAAGAGTGCTTGGCACATAGCAAGAGCCTAGGAAATTTTACTTATTGCTATAGTCGTCATTGTTGGGACAGGGAAAAAGGCAAAGACAGAAGCATCCCTCAGGTGGGCCATGTGGTGCCTTGGAGGAGGACAGGCCTTGAAGTCAGAGCTGGATTCCAGTGCCAGCTCCACCACACCCAGCTGTGTGACTCTGGGCTAGCTACTTGACCTTTCTGTTCCTCAGATTCCAAGTCCATGAAGTGAGCGTCATCACACCTACCTCCGAGGGAAGAAATGAGATCATAAGTGTAAAGTGTACAACATGGTACCTGGCACTAAGTGCTCAATAAACAATGGATAGTTAGTTAGTAACAGGAGAGTTACTCATACTAAAATTAATGCAGTCACTAATTCCTTCGCTGCATTCTCAGCACTCTTTTTTTTCCCCTCTTCTTCCCTGCCCTCCCACAATCTGCTGCTCAACTGGGACAAAATGAGAATCAGGAATCCACCCCGAAGGAGAAAGATATGCTCCTGAACTGATGACATCTTTATTTAAAATGTTGATATTTTGTTTATCGTGGACTGCATTGATTTTGATGTTTTAAATGTAGCATTAAAATTATCCGTCTTGGGCTTCCCTGGTGGCGCAGAGGTTGGGAGTCCGCCTGCCGGTGCAGGGGACACGGGTTCGTGCCCCGGTCCGGGAAGATCCCACATGCCGCGGAGCGGCTGGGCCCGTGAGCCACGGCCGCTGAGTCTGCGTGTCCGGAGCCTGTGCTCCGCCACGGGAGAGGCCACAACAGTGAGAGGCCTGCGTACCGCAAAAAAAAAAAAAAAAAAAAAAAAAAAAAACAAAAAAAAAAAAAAAAAAA
>RJWK010043337.1:0-18795 GCA_004363435.1 Platanista minor
TACCGAGCCTGCGCTCTAGAGCCTGCGTGCCACAACTACTGAACCCCACATGCCTAGACCCGTGCTCTGCTACAAGAGAAGCCAACTCAATGAGAAGCCCGCATACCGCAGCGAAGAGTAGCCCCCTCTCGCCTCAACTAGAGAAAGCCCGCGTGCAGCAACAAAGACCCAACGTAGCCAAAAAAAAAAATTAATTAAAATAAATAAATTTATTTAAAAAAGAAGTTTATAACCTAATTGGTACACAATTGTTAACATACCATGGAGTGAATAGTGAGTCTAACATCTAGTTATATGGAACACTAGTAATAATACCACATGTTTACACAGTGCCTGCTGTGTGCCAAGCCTGGTTTTAAACACTCACTACCTACATTTTAGCCCAGTTAATCTTCAAAAACAACCTTATAAGATAGCTACTGTTGTTACTTCCAGTTCACAGATGAAGAAATGGAGACAAGAGGGGCCAGGACCTGTCCAGAGTCACACGCTCATGAGTAAAGGGTGTGCTGGGAGTTGAACCCAGTAAGAGCAACACCAGAGAGTGTGCTCTTAACCACAGTATTACACAGCCCCAAGGGCGTCATGCCTAATTCAAAGTGAGCATTCTGACTTCTGTGAGCATCATGACTTGTATCAGGTCTCAATTTCCCACTGCACAGTTTCCATGTTGCTATTTATTTATCTCTGTTATCCAGTGGACTTTGAGTTCTTTGGCAGCAGGAGTCGGGTCCAGTTAAGTAATTAAATCATTTATTTAACAGTTTTTCAGTGCTAGCCTACTAAGTGTGTAGCACTGTTCCAGGCCCCAGTGAAGTCATGAAGAATAAGACCAGTAAAGAAAGCACCTGCTCTCATGAAATTGACATCCTGGTTGGGAAGGAGGCTGGTGCTGAAACAAGGAATGGTTAGAATGACCGTCATAGAGTCAAACACCGTTTTATTTTATTCTTCATACACGTTATTACTATTTGATAACGTGTATGAAAAATAAAACAGGGTGACATAAGAGTGACTGAGGACATTGCTTTAGATTGGGTGGCCAGGGAAGACTGTCTGAGGAGGTGACATCTGAGCCCGGACTCAAATGCTCAGAAGCACCCCACCATCCGAAGGTCCAGGCAAAAATGTTATAAACAGGGGAAACAGTATGTGGGAAGAACACGGGATGGGCAAATTACCGAACTCCTCCAAGTCTCAGTATTCCCATCTGAAAAATGGGAACAATAGTGCCTGCCTCTCAGTATTGTTAGGAGGATTGAGTGAGGACTGAGTGAGCCAGAGGAAGTAAGGGGTCTGGCCAGCAGTAAGTGGTGGTTTCTTCTTGTGTGTGTGCACACTTACACACTGCATCAATCAGGGCTCTACCAGAGAAACAGAACCAGTAGGAGATGTATGTGTGTGTGTGTGTGTGTGTGTGTGTGTGTGTACACTCTTGAGCACAAGCTGAAGCTACAGCCCACACGTGGAATTGCTTCTTCAGGGAAACTTCAGTTCTGCTCTTAAGGCCTTTCAACTACTTAAAGCAGCGCCCCCCCAGATTATCTAGGATAATCTTTCTTACTTCAAGTAAACTGATTATTGACTTTAATCATATCGTCATATCCACAAAATACCTTCACAGCAACGTCTAGATTAGTGTTTGATTGAAAACCTGGGGACTGTATCTTTACTATGTTGATACCAAAAGCTGACCATCACATTGGCCCAGCATCTACCCCAGTGCCCCCACCTGCTCAGTACATGTTTGTGAAGTGTCTCATTCCTAACCGCAGTACCACCATTTTCCCAGACAGACCTCACTGTGTGACCACAACCATTCCATTGTCAGCAAGTAGTTATCAAGCACCTGTTACGAGTACTGGGGTGCAGGGGGTGATACCAAAAAGGCACAATTCTGGGCCCCAGTCTAACGAAGGAGATGAAACACAGCCAGATGAGTGCAAACAACCTATAGGTAAGTTCCCACGTGAATGTCTAAACCATCGTCAAGTCCCTTTCATCTTCCAGTAATGATATTTCTCAGGGTCCTCTTTTTCTTTTTAAAAAATTATTATTATTACTATTTTTTGGCCATGCCACACAGCATGCGGAATCTTAGTTCCCTGACCAGGGATCGAACCCGTGCCCCCTGCAGTGGAAGCACAGACTCTTAACCACTGGACTGCCAGGGAAGTCCCGAGGGTCCTCTTTTTCTAAATGGGGACAATAGCCCCTCAGCTAGAGTCCCTGTCTCCAGTGTCCTATATCCAGGCTGTTGCTTAAATCATCCTCATACATTACTTTAGTCATGTCCCTCCCTGCTTAAGAACCACGAGAGCTCCTCATTAGCTGCCAGGTCTAAACTCCTCTGCCTCGCTTTCAGGCTCTCCAGAATATGACCCTCCCTGAGTGACATGATAGCTGTCTTAATATTTTTGAAGGGCTGTCAGAGAGAAGGATTAGTGTGATTCTTTGCTGCCCCAGCAGAGGCAGAAGGAGATCACAGGTGGAAATTACAGGGAGACCTATGTGCCTCAATAGAAAGAATTGTTCTTCCTTTTCAGTGTGTGAGTGTGGGCAGCAGGGGTGGTGGCGGTGAAAAAAGGTTGCGTTTACGGAACCCTGATAATGCAGGGAGTATTGTGTGCGGCGCTCATAGAATTGCTCTCTGCTCACCAATCTAAGGGAGCAGGAGGTAACAGGTATTGCACATCCAGTCTGAACAGCGATCGTGTGAGGTTTCTGATAGTTTAGACAGGATATTGTTTATCAAGCCTCCTATATCAGTGACTGAAGGCAACAGAAGGAATATTTTAGATTTTCACGAAAATATGTGTTTGTTTTGAATACCTCATGTTCATGTTGTAGGTTTGGGTTGGAGAGACAGACAGGGGCCAAATTATGTAAAGCCCTGTGGCTGTAGTGAGGAATTTGGCCACAGAAGCAGAGGAGTGACATGATTCTAGAATGGAAGCAGAACACTAAAGAATGAACTTTCTAACCAGTGGACTTTACAGCGATGACATGGATAGCCTTGGGCAGCAGTGAGCTCCCAGACCCAGGAGTGGGTCTGTCAGGGATGCTGTAGAGTGAAGTGGAGCTCAAGGCGGGATGATTTCTAAGAACCCTCCTACCTCTGACATTCTCGCTGGCCAGCCTTACCCCTCCCATCCCTTAACTTGCACCCTGGTCTCCAGTCAGGATCTCTTCAGCTCCTGCTGGGAGGTGGCACCAAACTGTCTCCCCACTCTGAACCTTCTCTCTGTAACTACCCTGCTCTCCTTTTTGTCATTCACATTCTCCCTCCCATGGCAATGCTCTTGAGAATAACTTAGTATAAAGGCACACCAAGGGACTGACTGAATAAGCTACTGTACATTTGTACAATGGAATGTTGTGTGGCCATTTACATTGAGGTGATGGAAGAAAATTTAATAATGTGGAAAGATGGGTATCATATACTGTTAGGTGAAAGAAGCTGTTTACAGTGTGGTCTGATTTTCAAAAATGAACAAAAAATAACGCATAGAAAAAGTACTAGATGATGTGCACATCAAAATGTCATATTCTCTGGGTAATAGGACTGGAGGTATTTTCTTTTACTCTATGTTTTCTAAATTTTATAAAATTAGCATGACCTTTTATTGGCTTTTACAAAAGTTTTTTTTTTCTTTTTTCACTTTACTATTCATCAAAGCCACCTCTTCCTCATTAACTCTGACCTACACTAATCTTATCTTTTCTGTCTCTCAATCTCATTGTTGGTTCCATGTAGTCTAGTATTGGGTTGGCTAAAAGGTTCCTTCGGTTTTTAAAGTAAAAATAAAAGACACATTTTTCATTTTCACCAAGAACTTTATTGAACAACATATTCACTGTTTTGTTCCCCTACCTTCTGCCGTTTTTCAGGCAGCTTCATAATCCCATCTTCCCAAAACTTTTTATCTTTTTGAGCAAAGAACTGTTCCAGGTACCTTTTACAGTCTTCCAGGGAATTGAATTTTTTTCCATTAAGAGAATTCTGTAAAAACAGAAGTAAATGGAAATCCAAAGGTGCAATGTCTGGTGAATATGGCGGATGAATCAGAACTTCCCAGCAAGCTGTAACAGTTTTTTCCTGGTCATCAAAGAAGCATGCAGTCTTGCGTTATCCTGATGGAAGATTATGTGTTTTCTGTTGACTAATTCCAGGCGCTTCTCGTCAAGTGCTGCTTTCAGTTGGTCCAATTGGGAGCAGTACTTGTTGGGATTAATCGTTTGGTTTTCCAGAAAAAGCTCATAATAGAAGACTCCTGGGACTTCCCTGGTGGTGCAGTGGTTAAGAATCCGC
Source organism: Platanista minor (assembly GCA_004363435.1). Classification (NCBI taxonomy): domain Eukaryota; kingdom Metazoa; phylum Chordata; class Mammalia; order Artiodactyla; family Platanistidae; genus Platanista; species Platanista minor. Next base: position 4,313 of record RJWK010043337.1, read on the forward strand.
TTGCCAATGCAAGGGACATGGGTTCGATCCCTGGTCCGGAAAGATCCCACGTGCCGCAGAGCAACTAAGCCCGTGCGCCACAACTACTGAGCCTGTGCTTTAGAGCCCACGAGCCACAACTACTGAAGCCCTAGAGGCTGTGCTCTGCAAGAAGAGAAGCCATCGTGATGAGAAACCCACTGTCTGCAATGAAGAGTAGCCCCCACTTGATGCGAGTAGAGAAAGCCCGCGCGCAGCAACGAAGACCCAATGCAACCAAAAATAAATAAATAAAATCGATTCTTAAGAAAAAGAAAGACTCCCTTCCAATTTCACCATATATACAACATCACCTTCTTTGGATGAAGAACGGCCTTTGGTGTGGTTGGTGGTGGTTCATTTCGCTTGCCCCACGATCTCTTCTGTTCCACATTATTGTACAGTATCCACTTTTCACTGCCCGTCACAATTTGTTTTAAAGACAGAACGTTTTCCTTCCGTTTAAGTAGAGAATTCCATGTGGAAATACGGTCAAGAAGGGGTTTTTTTTTCGCTTAATTTATGTGGAACCCAAACACCAAAGCGATTAGCATAACTAAGCTGGTGCAAATGATTTTCAGCACTTGATTTGGATATTTTGAGTAGGTCGGCTATTTCCCGTGTGGTGTAACGTTGATTATTCTCAATTATGTCTCGATTTAATTGCTATCAACTTCAACTGGTCTACCCAACTCTGGAGCATCATCCAGCGAGAAATCTCCAGCACGAAACTTCACAAACCATTTTTGACATGTTTGATCAGTCACAGCACCTTCTCAATACACTGCACAAATCTTTTTTTGCATTTCAGTTGCATTTTTACCTTTCTTGGAATAATAAAGCATAGTATGCCAAAAACGTTGCTTTTTTTTCTTCCCTCTTCATTATTAAAATGGCTACACAAAAATTCAACAATATTGATTTTTTTTTTTAAATGCACACTGAGATGACAGCTGTCACAATGCAGTCTAACAAAATTGTTTCGAATGGGGCTTCCCTGGTGGCGCAGTGGTTGAGAGTCCGCCTGCCGATGCAGGGGACACGGGTTCGTGCCCCGGTCCGCAAAGATCCCACGTGCCGCGGAGTGGCTGGGCCTGTGAGCCATGGCCGCTGAGCCTGTGCGTCCAGAGCCTGTGCTCCTCAATGGGAGAGGCCACAGCAGTGAGAGGCCCGCGTACCGCAAAAAAAAAAAAAAATTGTTTCGAATGAAGTTAAAGACAACTAAGCACTACTGGAGCCATCTTATGGAAAAAAACAAATGAACTTTTTGGCCACCCCAATACATGACTATATACTGCTTTGTGGTAATACAAGATTGTTTCATTCACATTGGTCTTGTATGTCAGATTAAGAAAAGTTTTCTCTGGCCAAATTGTGACTTATTTTCTCACTTTCTGCTTTGGACAGCACTGTACAGGAAATTGACCCCTTGATGGTGGCTTGGAGCTGGGTCCTCCCGGTGCCACATAACCTACCTGGCTTTCCAGGAAGACTCTGGGCTTGGAGATACCCCCAAAGCCCACAGTTCCCATGGGTGTAGTGAGCCCATGAAACTGAGGCTTGGTTCCTGACCCAGGTACCCATTCACTTGCATCCAGACTCTCGACCCCATCACAGTGTTCTGCCTCTGTCTTCTCTAGTGATTGGGCCCAGAGACCTACAGAATCTAATGCCCTGTCCAAATTCCAAACTCATCCAGTAGCTAGAACACAGTTGGAGACTGGAAGGTCACTTTGTGCTCTTTTCTCATTATTTGTGAACGGCATTAGAGCTGAGGGGGTCTTTAGTGACTTCCATTCTTTCTGAAAATACCCCATGTCCTTTTCTTGAAAAGTGGGCCTTATTGCCACAGTGTCTGCTGTGGTCCGGGTACCACGCCAGGCAGTAACTCTGGAAAGCTTACTACAGGGCTAAGGTTTGGGGAGGCATCCCTTTGTTCTCGTGCTTACTCCATGCTGGGAGGCAGCTATTCTCTTAAACTTTACAAGCAAACCCTCTGAAATGACCTCTGCAATGACTTCATCATGCTCTTTTTACTCCACAGGCGATTCAAACTCCAGTGACCACCGTTTGGCACTGTTAACATGTCTCTTCGGCGCTAAATCAGAGGGCCAGGAGAGCTTACTTAAGGCTTAGGAAAGGAGACCCTGCTGTTTTCTTGGCAGTTTGTTTCAAGTGCATTCAGACATGATTCTCCATACATACTTGAAGGGCTGTCAGGTGGAAGGAGAACAAGATTTACTCTGTAACCGAACCCTGCTGATCTGCAACCCTAAGCTCGCTCCAGTCAGGCACTTTTCTCTGTCTCCTTCACCACCGTCCCTTCACAGACCACCATGCAGCCTTGGCTGGATGCAGACTGCAACAGCCTCCTCCCCGATCTGCCTGCCTGTCCAGTCTTGCTCCTCTAATCCTTTCTCAGAGAGCCTAAGTGATCTGTTTCAGTTGTAAATCTCATCACACCACACCTCTGCTTAAAACCCCGTAATGCCTCTGCACTGCCTTCAGTATAAAGTGTAAACTCCTTAGCATTGCTTTTAACACCCAGCCCCCACTTGGCTTTCCAGCTGCATGCGTTGCCCAGGCTGTCAGCCCCACTGAACCCCTCGCACACTGAACCCCAAATGCTTCTCATTCTCTTACCTCCAGGTCTTTGCCTAGAACATTTCCCCACCCTTCTTCACAGTTAGCTCATTTGCCTTCCAGGTGTCACCTCAGATGTCACGTTCCTCCAAAAGCCTACCCCATCACCCACGGCCGGGCTGGGTATTCTTCTGTCCTCCAAACGACTGTCTAGTTTTACCCTATCACATTTCTTGTCATTTTATCTTGTAATTGCCTGTTTATATGTATCTTCCACTGCAGACAACAGGCTCCTTGAGGGCTGGAATGTTTTTTGTTTTTTGGGGTTTTTTTAATCTTTTTTTTTTTTGGGGGGGTGTTATTTATCATCATGTGCCCAACACCAGCACGTGACACAGACACTCAGTAGTTACTGAATGAATGACAGGTGCAAACGTGATAGAAGTTTCAGGGGGGGTAGCTGCCACTCTATGTACTGAAGAACTTGCTAATAACTGGTTCAGTTACACAAAAAGGACCAGAACAGACTGACCCACAAAGCACAGTGAAAGCCCCGTCCCTGTAAGTATCCAGAGTCCAAGTGGCCGTCGGCAGGGAGCTCCTTCAGATGGCAGGTGGAGTACATGCCTTCCGCTCATTTCCTATCTGCAGGAAGGCACAATTAGATTCACTTCTGGGGACAAAAGATCTGGGTTGGGGTCCCAGTTTTGTATTTACTGTGAGACCTTGAGCCAGTCACAGCCTCTCTGAGCTTTCCTTACCTGTAAAATAGAGATGACACCTGCACTGCCTACTTCAGATTTTGTGAGAACCAAAGGAGATCACGTATCTGAAAGTACTTTGTAAAAGCCTTAAAATCAAATGAAAGGTACTGTTATTATTTACCACGTCATCTTCAGGACTTGCAGCTTCACTAATTTTAGCTTTACAACTGCATTAGAAAACCAAGTGCCATATGGAAAGTTTTACTGCTGCGGGCAGAGCTGAGGATTAGAGCAGAGAGATGTACTTCTGTGCCCCGCCACTGCCCTAGGGAAAAGGCAAAAGTGGGGATCAAGAGCACCTGTTTAGCTAGGATCTGTCAAAGGCCCATTGCTCCTGCCATCAGAGAGATTCCTTGGAGCCTATTACTAAAAAAGGGGGAGTAGGGCCCCAAAGTCCTAAATCACCATGAAAACAGCAGAAACAAAAACTACAGACATACGCAATAAACCTTCCCCATGGGCCCCTTGATTTACGCTTAGTCAAGAACAGTTGACAGCATTTCACTTCCCCTTTGGCAAGACAAACCCAATGAAACCGTTTGATTTAAAGGCTTTTTATTAGGAATGAGGGGAATGAGCTGCTTATCCCTCTGTAACAGTCTAGAGCAGGTCATCAGGCCCAGGAAGGAGAGGGTGTCAGAGATGCTGTGGTGTGACTTGCTGCACTTGCTTAGGGCCCGGAAGGAAAGGCGGCGATGACGGAGGGCGGCAGGAACTGGTGTCAGCCAAAACACCAACAGCCTGGGGGAGAGAGCCCTATGCCTTCCTTCCCACCCCGCCCGAGGCTGGAGCGTGCCAGGAGACAGAGAACGTGGCTGCAGTGGGCAGAGCAGCAGTGTTGGCCGAACCCTGGCTCCATTCAGTGCTGCTTCACTTGCCTGCCCTCCACTCTTCTTGCCGTTTAGTGATTAGGTATTTGAAGAACTCATACACAGACCATGCGATGGCTGTGGAGGGGATCTGGTAGATTACTCTAGCCTGCACCCCTCGGAAGTAGGCGGTCACCCCGCCGACTTGATACACCGTCCTGAAGGCACTAGCCATGCCTGTGATGTGTCCTGTAATGTTTGAGTTCAAAGCCAGGGATTCCTGGGTGTTGAGCAGTGTTTTGCAAACGTCCAGTGGGGTTGTGGCAGCGGCAGCTACAGCTCCTGCACAGGCTCCGGAGAGGACGTGGGAGCTGGGGTTGTACCGTCTCTGGGGGTTAAAGTGCTCCTGCAGGAATTCATAGGTCATGAAATGAATGGCTTGGAAGGGAACGTTCATGGTTAGCTGCGTGGTGTAGCTGCGGTAAAAGGCCCCGGCCCCTTCATTTTGCCACACTGCCCGTACACAGTCTGTCACCCGGTGGTACGGTGAATTGTACATTTGCATCCTCTGCTTCACCACTGGCGGCGCCATCGATGAGAAGGGAATGGTGACAGCAATCAACCGGTGAGCAGGAGTGTCCAGATTTGGAGTCCCAAGTCAGTGGATCAGCCAATGGATTGGAGAGAGAAAAAAGTATGAGTGAATTGTCAGCCTGATTAGTGAAGGTTTCCCTGTTTTGAGAGGACGGGATAGGAGCGGGTGATAAAGGGCTAAAAAATAATGGACCCAATCCTAGTAGGATTTCTTTAAAACCAGCCAATTAACATACAGGATATATCTACAGTTTAGACTCCAGAGGGTTTCCTTGAAATAAGTACCTACCTATTATTGTTACCATCTTACCCTTTCATAACTCTTAAGACAAGAAGTGATTCAGTGGCAGTGAACATAATAATGAACACATCGCCCTAACAATCCCAATCCTCAGGTACACAGAACACTGAACTCTTACAACATGAGGATGTCATCCTTCCACAGGAAGAGAAGGGCTACCAAAAACAAAATTCTTAGTCAAGAAGGGTATGGCTTTAGTTTCCAAACATCTCCTACCCCCTCAAGTAGATACATGGTATAAGCTCAGGTATAATCTTCAGCTTAGCTTTGGCTCTTTCCTTGCCATGGCCTTGCCCAGACAGGTAAAGAACTGGAACTTTAAGGAACCTGGCAACTGTGCTATCCTTTCATATTTGTTTGGGTACCTCATTCTCCAACCGAAAAGCCAAGATCCAAGCAGCAGTGCAGGGACTAAGCTCTACCAATGTACCTTTCATTCCTATCTCAACCATTCTTCATTCCAACAAGATAGGCAGTATTTTCAAATGTCAGAATCCATCTTCACCTTTTTGAAGAAAAGTGAAATAATCTGCTAAATTTTTTATATCAAATCCACTATAAAGCGGACTTCCAGGAAGGCCCAGGAATAGGCCACAAAGAGCCATATCTTTTTCCAGGGAAGCCCCAGGTGAATAAATCTCACTGAATATGCTTCCTGTCTAAGGGGAAATCCTCCTAAGCACAGACAACATGGAGGGAGTGCCCTCTAGTGGTAAGACAATGTAACACGCCAGGATTTCCCACCAAAACTGATGGGGTGCTCCCTGGCTTTCTCCTGCAAACCAAAAATAAAGGAAAAGCCCAGAGATGTAGATGCAGCTGCCCACACAGGGAAAGGGTGTGGAATCATTACCTTCTGCTGGATTCATGGCTGCATCATGAAGTAATGTTGCCACACAGCCGGCCGCGCCTGCAAAGGAAAAAACAACTGCCACATGTAAGGCCAGGAAAGGGTGACTGACTCATGGAGGACCCAGAGTGAAGGGGCGTGGCTGTGATAAACCACAGCAGGGAGAGGGAATGTTAAGAGCCAGTTTAAAAGATGGGAACCCACTGCTTCTAAATGCCTGTTCAGAGAAATGAAGATACCTGTTCCTTCTAACTTAGTAAGGCCATCAATCTACCTTCCACAGCTACAATAGGAAGGCCAGGAAGAGTGTGAGAAACAGCCCAGATTTTTTTCAACAAAGATAGCTCTGAGAATAAATGCAGTTCATGCTCCAGACAGGAAGCAGATACACTGTGGCCCAGGGATGCCAGCACATCAACCGCCTCCAGTGGCAGGAGAGCACGGGGGGCAGGTGGTCAGATCTCCACCACAGAATCTCACCTTCTATCCTGCTGCCCCATGCTGCCCAGCCCCAGTCTCCAAATCCTAACATCTGTCCATCTAGACCTTTCCCTCAGGTCCTGAACTACCGTGTCCCTCACCCTCTCCTCTCCACTTTCACTTTGGTTTTCTCCAGGCTGCCATCCCTTCCCTTACTTCCACACAACCTCCAACCCTCCGGTTTCTTTGTACAGAAGCCCCCCGGCCCCAGCCCCATTCACTTGTTGAGGCCTTGTCATGTCCTCCATGACACAAACTGCCTGTGGGCAGCTGGGATCCTGAAAAGGTGAGGCGAAGAGCTGAGGCTCCACTGATGTCTTCCTTGGGTGGCTGGGTTACCTCCAATCCTGCCCCGAGGAGCGGGATACCACCCAACTACCAAGAAATACACAATGGGGGCAGTTCAGTGTGTGTCTCCACATTACCAGGGCATCAGAAGCTGATACCAGGAAGAAAATGAGAGAAAAGAGTCAAGCTGGTACGTAAGGGAGGATATTGTAACTCTCTGTTGAGATGCCCCAAAGAAAGGGTGGGGTTGAAGCAGCCCATTGTCTGAGAACATCAGGTTTGGAAGTCCCTCCCCTATAATCTGGCCTACCCCAGCCCAAAGCTTCAGCTTCAAATCATGCTGAGACTGGAAAGCACTGACAAAAGCAAAACCCAAAGAGTTGGGAAAGTGGGGGAACCAGCACAGGAAGGCTCAATACCATTGGCAATATGGCTATTGCCCCCAGGGTGGATTACATCACTCAGTGTCTTTTTTAACTTTTCATAGCAGGCAAAATAGAGGGCGTGGGCAGGCCCTGCGCCAGTTGCTGTGACGTTCAGGCCTCGCATGGGCCTCCACAGCCCCTCCGTTCTTATAATCCTCCAGAGGGCCTCCAACACATTGCGATAGCGGGCAGCTGGATCAGGCTGTAGGCTCTGCATCCGGGTCTGAAAGTACAGAAAGGAGAAGTGCAATGTCAGTAATGCTGACTGTGCACCCAATCTCAACACTCAGGCTTGGGCACTGGGCAGACCTCCTACGTGAAATCATGCCAATATGTAGAAGTGATACCTGGCATCCAGTTTTACTGCCTTCCAAATCTACGTGCAGTCTTTCCAAGCCATGGCTGGACCTTTCTTTTTCTGGGCACCTATGACACTACAAGTGGAACACCATTATTTTCCCTCAAAAAATTGCCCCTTGGTAAGCGTTCTTGAACCCAGCAACAAATATTAAGCCTGTGTTTCAGGAGAAGTTGCTTTTGTGTCTTAATAAACTCAGGCTGGGCTTCTCTGGTGGCGCAGTGGTTGAGAGTCCACCTGCTGATGCAGGGGACACGGGTTCGTGCCCCAGTCCGGGAAGATCCCACATGCCACAGAGCGGCTGGGCCCATGAGCCATGGCCGCTGAGCCTGCGCGTCCAGAGCCTGTGCTCCGCCAACAGGAGAGGCCACGACAGCGAGAGGCCCGCGTACTGCAAAAACAAACAAACAAAGAAAAAAAACAAAACAAAACAAAACAATAAACTCCGGCTAAGAGTTCTTTACAAGTGGATTCTAAAGTCAACTATTTACTGTCTATAACATACTTTATTATTTCTGAAGACTGATCCTGGGCCTGCTTCCTGGCCACATACTACACTGACTAATGAGATGAGAGCTCATCCTTCGATGTAACCTTGATGATAATCTGGCTTCTTCAGACTATTTGGCGTTGGCAGCTGGGCCTGTAAGTTAAAATTTTGGCAAGAGTAGCATTCCTAATAGATGCTGCTCTAATTTCCTGGAAAAGAAAGTTTACCCTCAAACTATGAAGGTGGAAACCAATCTATTCTCTAAAACTGAGGGAGATTCCAGATTTCTAATCTAAACTGACTGAATCCCAAAACGGGCATCAATGAATAAAATTAGTCTCAGTGAAACATAACCCTTGGAATCTCTAGAGGATTCAGTGACTGGAATGAATGTATATGGTAGATATTGAAATTTGGGAAATTAATCTTACTTGAAATACTTCCCAAATCGCAGACCTTCTCTGAAGGATGAGTCTCCAATGCAGATCTCTTGTCTACTGATCTGTTTCAAGGTTAGGGTGGCATGGAGACTACCAGGTAGTATAAAATCAAAGTCCAGGGACTTCCCTGGTGGTCCAGAGGTAAAGAATCCGTCTTCCAATGAAGGGGATGCAGGTTTGATCCCTGGTCAAGGAACTAAGATCCCACATGCTGCAGGGCAACTGAGCCCACGCGCCTCAACTAGAGCACCTGCGTGCCACAAACTAAAGAGCCCACGTGCTCTGGACTCCGCGCACCACAACTATAGAGTCCACGTGCCCTGGAGCCCGCGCACCACAACTAGAGAGAGAAAACCCGCACGCCACAACTAGAGAGAAGCCTGCCCACGGCAACAAAGAGCCCTGCTGCAACAAAAAGATCCCATGTGCCACAACTAAGACCCGACGCAGCCAAAAACAATTAATTAATTAATTAATTACTAAAAAAATAAATCAATGTCCAGTGCCTGGAACACAGTAGGCACTCAAGATTTGTTTGTTGAATGAATGAAAGAATGAATGAATCTTAGCTTTGTCTGCACCAGTTCAAAAAGGCCATTAGTGAGCCAATAGGGGCAACTAACGCCCAAGTACAGTTTAAATTCCTACTTCATTCCAGTCACTGATTCAATCTGGACTTAAAAGCTTGAACCTTCCTGTCGGCCATCTGAAATCCAAGAGTAATGCCTCTTCTCAAAAGCATGGGAGAAAACGAACTAACCAGATTAACAAATCCTGGTTAGCTGCAAGCAATCCACGTTCCTCTAGTTATTTTCTCCTTCCTGCTACCAACAGAGAACTGGTAGCCTAAAAGATTACTGAAGTTCAATCAGAAATACACAATATCACTTATCATAATGTGACACATTCTTTTCTACTTCTCAATTAAGAAAAAAAAAAAAAAAAAGGACTTCTCTGGTGGTGCAGTGGTTAAGAATCCGCCTGCCAATCAGGAGATGCGGGTTTGAGCCCTGGTCCGGGAAGATCCCACATGCCACGGAGCAACTAAGCCCATGCACCACAACTACTGAGCCCGCGTGCCACAACTACTGAAGCCCTTGTGCCTAGAGTCCGTGCTCTGCAACAAGAGAAGCCACCGCAACGAGAAGCCCGTGCACGGCAACGAAGAGTAGCCCCGGCTTGCCTCAACTAGAGAAAGCCCATGCACAGCAACAAAAACCCAACGCAGCCAAATATAAATTAATTAATTAAATTTAAAAAACCAAACTGATCTTGTATTGCGGGAATGTTTAGAAATTGCACTGTTCTGCTGGAGTCAATAGCATATTTGGGTAACTAGTCGTAAAGGTCTGGCCTCAGAGGCCTGGAACCGTTTACCCACAAGAGAAACCTGGACTTTGTGTAAGTTACAATGAAAATTTTACACACACGTCTAAATCTAACTCACAATTCTAACTCAATGAAAATACACCCTCATGGAGAGGACCCAGGCATAAGCCACACCAAATATAAAAACAAATATGGGGCTTCCCTGGTGGTGCAGTGGTTGAGAGTCCGCCTGCCAATGCAGGGGACATGGGTTCGTGCCCCGGTCCGGGAAGATCCCACATGCCGCGGAGCTGCTGGGCCCGTGCGTGGCCGCTGAGCCTGTGCGTTCAGAGCCTGTGCTCCGCAACGGGAGAGGCCACAACAGTGAGAGCCTCGTGTACCGCAAAAAAAATAAAAAATAATAAAAAATAAAAACAAATATGGCTCCCCAAATTTGTGGGCCAATAAATCTCTTTCACAGAAAGATGAAAACCTCTTAAAGATGAAATCTCTAAGTAAGAATTAGTGAATAGTCTTCAACATAAAAAAAAAACACTGCCTGACTTTGAAGAAAAGCCAAACAGGTAAGTAGTTTGGTAAGACAAGTCACATTTGAGTCAGAAAGGCTGAGTGGGAGACCCAGCTTTGCTAGCTATGTGGTCTTGGGTATGTCACTTAACCTCTGAGCTTCAGCAATGCCATCTGTAACATGAGACTAAGAATGGCTGGCTCAGAGTGCTGTTGTGGAGATTCAGAGTTAAGGCAAGTAAAAGCCATTGCTAATTTATGCGGTGCTAGAAATATAAGGCTTTTTATTGTATTCAACTATGTTTCTCAGAAATATTAGTTCATATCTCAGAATTTACAGATCATGGCAGTGTTGTCTCGTGTATAAGTCATTTTGCAAATATGCATGGGCAACTAACTGGTCTTTAACCACTAATAAATCAGGCTTGATTTTGTATTTTTTGTTTTCATTTTAAAGTTCCTCTGTGGCTATGATTTATATGTCCAGCTGTTCATCTAAAGGTCATGTTTAGGAAGGAGCACAACTGTGAAATTCTGTGCCTTGCTTGGTTCTGGAAATCTGCTTTTGGAAGCCTGTATGGAAGGCCTGGGAGTCAGACTGGGTTTAAATCATGACTCTGTCACTAACTATGTGACCTTGGGCAAGTTACTTAACTTGCCTATTTTCTTCATCTATAAAATAATGAAAATGGTATCTACTTCATGAAGTTGTTCCAGTGATTAAATCAGTAAATATTAAGGCACATCAGATAGTGCTTGACAAACATGAGCAATTGCCATTTACTGAATACTCATTATTAGATATAAGAAAATCAAATAAGCCAATGTTTCCATTTCCTAACTGTCCACTGGTGAATGTATATAGATAACCATTTACACCTGGAGTTTGGAAAAGATTTATTTCCCTTTGTTCTTTCCCTCCTTAACTTATTATATAAGTAGATTATTTGCTTCACGACTACAAAGCCAAAAAGCAGCACCTTGGTGACAGGTGCTTAGCCAGATGATTTTGAGAAGAGTTTTGACTGCTTTACACTGTAGAACCTATCCCTTTAGATAAAGTCTGGTGCTTGTCTCTGAAGCCCAGAAAAGGAAAACTGGGATTCACTTGGGCTCCCAAACCTCCCTATTATGACCATGAAAATCGCTGGTTGACTAACTATAGCCTAGCAAGGCTATGCTGACTTCCCATGGTCCCTCCCAAGGATATTTTAAGTCGACTTGACCCTGATAAGTGGTTTGGGGGTGCACAGGCTTGCATGCCAAGAGTCACTATCAGCTTTCACTTGCAAACACTGTGGTTGCCCTTTAGGCTCCAACGCAGATACCTGCCTCTGGTCTTCGGGTATGTTGGGCTGCTCTTCCTCTCCACCACCTATTTATGGTAGAAGAGGAATAGCTACCCAGGGACAACTGAACTGCAAAGCCCTTTCTGAAGGAAGAGATTTGAATTTTACTGTCATGCCTGTACAACAGTGTCTACTGTAAACAGTGTTTACTGACACTAAATCCTGATAGGCTCACCTAGTTTTTCCCTCGAATCATTTAAATCCCAGCATTAATGGCAAATGAAAATGATTCTTCTAAAACACGCTTTTGTGTTTTTGAAGACTCCTGAGCATTTTTTCCTCCAGATGAAATAATTATTCCTTTAATGAAGTGCTTTGAGGCATGACTGTAATGTTGTATTACTAATTTTTTAAAAACAAAAATTCCAAAGCTTATGCAAATAAATAAGAACTGTTCTTCAAAACAGTTATCTTGGAAGGCTACAAGCGACTTATTCCAGCAATGCTGCTGCAGTTATGCAAAACATTTCTGTAACTCCTCTTTCCAAAATATTCCCTCAGTGGGTTTATCAACCTCAGGAGTAAATCAGTCTCCTTGCTTTCCAGTCCTACCTTATCTTTGACCCCAATCATCATTACCCATTTTGATCTCCCACCTGAACTGCCATATTTGATTCTGAATGGTCTCAATTACTAAAACATCAACTCTCTCTTGTCACAGGACAAAGACTTGCCCCATTTAAGGATATGTAACCAAGTATTCTAGAGGCATTTCTAACAGAGGAAGTTATAAAATGTTTACAACATTAGCATTATGTAAATATATGGAGTAAGGAGATAGTCTCCTAAGGTAGTGGGACAACACTTAAATTGATAAGCTGAGGTAATATTTCTAAGTCAGTCACATTATTACATTGTACTTTTCAAGCCATTCAATAATTTTCATTACTCTCCTTGATCTAGTTTTCATTTGATACCCATCCTGAAAGACAGCACCCTAGACTATCTTGGACTTTACTCACAGTCCAAGTATAGTGAGGTTACTTTGCAGTTAGATCATGTTAACTTTTGGATATATAGCATTAACAACTCACAGTTGGATATATAGCATGAATACTCACAGTCATTCAACCTAGACTCTATTACATACATGTCTGAATCTTTTTTATTTGTACTTATACGTATGACATTTCAATGTTGTTAGAGCATTAGCCATCTCTTACTTCTCTCTCATGGATTTTACTATTTATTTCTATTCCTCACAATTGACATGCGTATTTAAAATTCTAGGGACTTCCCTGGCGGTCCAGTGGTTAAGACTTGGCCTTCCAATGCAGGGGGTCCAGGTTCGATCCCTGGTCAGTGAGCTAAGATCCCACATGCCTCGGGGCCAAAATACCAAAACATAAAACAGGTGCGATATTGTAACAAATTCAATAAAGACTTTAAAAACGGCCTACATCAAAAAAAAAAAAATCTTAAAAAAAAATAAAATTCTAATATCCATTTTAGCCAAGTGCATTTACCACAGTTTCAAGGGTATGGCCCTTGGTAGGAGTTACCCTGCAATGTGCTAGAATACTCCTACCAACTCGGTGTCATTCACAAAGCTTAAAGAGCACTTTCTCCATTTCCTCATCCACCTTACTAATGAAAACATGAAACGGTACTGGAACCAGGGAGCAGAAGAGAAAGACTTTGCATCTTCCAAGTTGATATTCTCCTCCTGAATATGTAACTTTTTCCTGATTTGAGAAGAAAACATACATCTAAGAGCTGTGAGGATATTGTTTAACTATATTACCCTTAACATGTAAAGGAGGAACCAGTCTCTGTCATTATATTTATTTCAACAGTCCCCTTGGTTGTTCCTTTGCTAATGCACAAGAATAAGAACTGTAAAGAACAACGTGTTCCCCTCGTCACCCAGCTTTCTTCAGAAGCATCTGACTTCTTGTACCCACTCATCAGCCTGCTTGGTGTGGCTGAAATTAGTTTTACTTTCACACGAATCATGCCCTCTTGTTGATCCCATTTTATTTTCTTCACAGTAACATCTACTTTCCAGTATTGTCATGCTTCCCTTCTAGACAACTTTTCCCTTTTTGTCAACTTCAAGTGGCTAAAGAAATACACTATGAGGTCCATCTCTCCTTGGAGGGCTGATGTGCTGCCTGCATATACACAATCCCAATCCCAGCTCAATTTTCATGTTCAGGAAATAGGTGGAGTATCATGCTTGCTGCACAGAGAAACCGAAACTTTTTCCTGAACATGGTCTTTCCCATATTATTTCCAGTCAGGAACTCTGAATTCTGACTGCACAATGATTTCCAATCACTCATGGGTTAAGATTTAATAAGTAAATCCTTCATCTAGCTGAGAGATCCCAGATTCTGGTTCCTGCCCCATCACTTTTAAGGGAAAACACAGCAAGGAACTTGTAAAAGCACTGGCCAGAGAACATCTCTAGTCATTAAGATCCTATTGAGGGTGTTCAGTAAGCTTTACCTTAATCAAGTTAGTAGCACTTACCTGTTCCCTTCCCATCCCACCCTGTTCCTATTTAGTCCCAGTTGGGATCCAGGGTTTTGGCTGACAGATTTTCTTTCCAGAGTGCCAATTTAGATCTCACTGACGGTGAGAAATTGGTCCTGGCTTCTGACTGGGATCAGTTCCCGGCCGGGACCTTTCTTGCATAGGTGTGTGCTTCGAATAGTGTGGTGGCAGGAGTCAGAAAGGGACCCTGGTCGGCTCCGGCTCTCGTCCGGGATCCTGGCTCCGGGCATGACCCAGGGGTCGGGTCAGCCCCAGGTGAAGTTCGGAGCAGGGCCAGGTCTCACCTTGACGCAGTCGATGGGGTACATCACGCAGTGCTCCAGGATCCCTGCCACGGCGCCCGCCACCATGTGCGTGGTGACAGTGGCTCCAGCCGGCAGCGCCTCGTAGTCCGGGCCG
>RJWK010043338.1:0-18786 GCA_004363435.1 Platanista minor
GTATAGTTGATTCACAATGTTGTGTTAGTTTCAGATGGACAGCACAGTGAATCCGTTATACATATACATGTATCCACTCTTTTTGGGGTTCCTTTCCCACATAGGTCATTACAGAGTATTGAGGAGAGTTCCCTGTGCTATTCAGTAGATCCTTCCTTATTAGTCATCTATTTTATATATAGTAGTGTGTATATGTCGATCCCAATCTCCCAGTTTATCCCTCCCCCCCCCACCACCACCATTCCCCCCTGGTAACCATAAGTTTGGGGCGAGTTGCTTAACTTCTCTGTTCACGTTTTCTTGTGAGTAGATCATTGTCAGAGTTAATGACAGGATGCACTCAGAGCCCTAGAAAGAGCTCAAGAAAATTAGCTGCTTTATTAGTGTTGGTATCTATTTGATGCCCAGAGTAACCCCAGGAGACTGATGTCATTACCCCCATGTCGCACAAGAGGGATCTGAGGCCCAGAGGTTAGGGAACAACTGATTGAGGCAAAGACGGCCACACCCCAGTTCCTGTAGCTGCACCTCGGGCAGTGCCTCCAGGCAGCCCTCTCTAGAGCCTAGTACCCCTTTTCCTGCCTGCTCCCCCTCCAAGTCCTCAGGCTTGTCCAGCTGCAGTTCAGAGCAGAGGGGCCTGCACCAAGGACAGCAGTGGGGCAGGAGGCAAGAAGAGACCATAAGCTCCTTGCCAGTTTTCTTCATGTTGGTGTCCCTTGGGCTGGCACACAGATGGTGCTCTATACATGTTTGTTGAATGAATAGCTGACCATAACATCAACACTTGAGCAGAAATACTAACTGTACTTTGTCACAGCTCATCATTGACTGTGACTCAGGGTCAGAAATTTGCTCCATGTCATTCAGCAAGTAAGTGAAAGAGGCAGGATTTGAACCCAGGTTTGAACGCCTCTGAAGCCTGTATTTGTGTTTGTCACACTGCCATGACTCTCTGACTTTTATCCAGGAGGTGGATCACTCACCTGGCAGAGTTTACTGGCAAAGAGCTGGCCCGTTACTAATATTAAAACTGTATAAAGATCCTTATTCAACATTCAACATCCATCCAAAAGATGTTTATTAAGTGCCTACTGAGTGCCAGATTCCATGGCATTAAGCCCTGAAAATTTTAAGCCCTGTCCTTGGGATACATTTACAATTTAAAGGTTCTAGAACTTCTGAGTTCGAAGGGACCACCGGATTATTTAGTCCAAGTCTCTCATTATATAAATGGGAAAAACTGAGGTCTGCAGAGGGAAATATCTTACCTAAGCTTATAGTAAGGACTAACCCAGAGTTCAGGTGCCTTGACCTCCAGCTTTATAATCTGTAAATCCTTCTCCCTTTTAAGAACTTAGAATATATCTGAGAAGGCTACAGTCCTCTTGGCTACCACCCCAACCTCAGTTCCCTTCCCAAAGGTATCCATCGTCTTCAGTTTGGCGTGTATCCTTCCACATCTTTCTCTGTGTATTTATAAACATACATGTACTTGTAGCAAATACATAGCATTTTTGTGGGCTTTTAAAACACATAAATGGTATGATGTTATTTTATGTATATTATGCTCTACCTAAATTCTTATGAAGTGCTTCTTTCCCTCAACAATATACCGTGGGGATCTCTCCCTATCAGTCCAGATAAGTCTATCTCATTCTTTTACATTCCTGCAGAAGATCTTTAAATGATGCCGTGGGTTATTTAAACTGCAGTCTTCTTGTTTCATTTTTAGTTGAGTTCAGGATATTTGCTATTAACCTGTAAGCCTTTAAAAAAAAAAAAAAGCACACATCCTTATGCACACAGGCAAATGATTCTCTGGGTCAAAGGGAATTTGCATTTTAAACTTGACTAGATGCTACCAGATCATCCGGGCATTGTTTGTGCGAGGAGGCAGGATAGCATACAAGGCTCCTGTGTGCTCCCGCCCCCCCACCCCGGATTCCCTGGACCATCACAGGGCTCAAGAAATGAGTCCCTTGGGCATTCCCAAACTTGACTGAGAAATAAGGTCACTCTAAAAAGAGAAGAGAGAGAGAAAGCAGTCTTCTGCCAAAAAACTAAAAGCATTCCTTGTATTATTTATAAGGGGATGTCAGCTCAAGAGAAATACACCTAAAGCTTTATGATTTCCAGCCCAGGAATCATGCAGCTGCTGCTGATAAATGCAAGAGCTTCTGGTGACGGACATGCTAAATTACATCCGTGGCCCCCGGGGAGGGAGTTTATGGGCTTGGTGGTGGCAGCCACGCTTGGCTCAGGAGTCTCTCTTTCTCTCTTTTTTTTTTTTTTTTTTTTTTTTTTTTTGCGGTACGCGGGCCTCTCACCGCTGTGGCCTCTCCCGTTGCGGAACACAGGCTCCGGACGCGCAGGCTCAGCGGCCATGGCGCACGGACCCAGCCGCTCCGCGGCATGTGGGATCCTCCCGGACCGGGGCACGAACCCGCGTCCCCCGCATCGGCAGGCGGACTCCCAACCACTGCGCCAGCAGGGAAGCCCCTCAGGAGTCTCTCTTGACGGCTGGCTGCAGGTGGTACCAGGGCGTCCAGCGCTGGTATGCTCTCCCCGGCCCTGCAGGGTGCCTGGCCTCTCCCTCCTGCCCTCCAGGCCATTGCCTTGCCGGAAGAGTACTCCAGGAAAGGCTTCTCTCCTCTCCCCTCTGGGCCTCACAGCACCTCAGGCTTTCCAAGGCACGTCCAAGGCCCATTTCTGTCTAGAACCCCATCCCCGTGTCCCACAGAACCCCAGCCTTGGTCACTCACACAGTTCTGCAGGGTCCACGCAGTGATGGGCATTAATTGAACCAGCTGTTCACGCGCTGATGTTTTATCACTGGTCCGTTGTTTCTTTCATTTTACTGGACAGTTGTTCCAAACCATCCTGACTTTCCTCTGGCCCTGATTCCTCACTCTAAGGAGATACCCTAAACTCCTGGTTCATTCAAAGAAAAGAAAATCATGGCCTGAACTTCTCTGGTGTCTATAAATCCATCTCTCTCTGCCCTCGTCTTCCCTCCGGTCTCAGAAGATAAGATCCAGTCCTGTTCAAGTCAAATCCGTATCCCGCTGCCCCTTCTCCCCTGCAGCGCACCCAGCGTCCCCTCTCTCTCCTGCATCCTCAGCTTCTGCCTTTCTGGTTGTCCTTCCTCCACAGGTTATAAGCACGTTTGGGTCCTCCCCGTTCTAACTGTGTCCTCACCGATCACCTTTCCCTCCCCTTTGGAGCCAGGCTTCTTCAAAGCAAGGCCCACATGCACCATCTTCACTCACCTCACGTTTCTGCCTCACTTTCCTCCAGCCCCTGAGCCTGCCACCGCCACTGCACTGAAACTTCTCTTACCATGTCAGCGGCTCCCAAAGGGACACACCAGGGGACGTTCTCCAGTCTTGATCTTTTTCTGGACTTCTCTCCTGCACTGGCCTCTGTCAGACACTTCTCAGAACTCCCTGCCTGCCCGGCCTTGTGGCTGTTTCTGCTCCTTGGCGCTCCCCAAACTTCTCCTCAGCCCCGCCAGTGCTGGGGATCACAGGATGCTGCTCTCACCTGCAGTTTTTCTCTCCACCTGGTCCCAGGCAATCCTGTTGTGATTTTAACTCCTTCACCGTAAGTGGATGACCCCCAAATCTAGCCCTCCAGCTCTTACGTTCTCCCAGGTTTCAAACACGTATATCGTATCTAACCATCTACCTTTAGAAGCTCGCCACCTGGATGTCTCCCTGGTGTCTGAACCCAGCGTATCCAAGGGGAGACTCCTCCCTTTCCCCCACCAATGTCATCAGTATCATTAGGTGGTTCTGTCATCCACAAAGCCACCCAAGCTGGCACCCTCGACTCATCTGAGGCTCTCATCCCTCTTGGCTCATCCCCAGTCAGGTGATCCCTAAATCTTGTTTATTCTGCCCCTCCCCCGCTTCAAGCAAATGCTTTTTTTTCGGGGGGGGGGTGGGGGCTGGGCTGCGCGGCATGTGGGATCTTTCTTCCCCAACCTGGGATCGAACCCACGTCCCCTGTAGTGGAAGCATGGAGTCTTAACCTCTGGACCACCAGGGAAGTGTCCAAGCAAATACTCTTGTCCATTTTTACTTCTCTCCATCCTCACTGTCAGTACCTTGAAGTCAGGCTACCATCATTTCTGTTCTAGACTCTGGCAAAGACCTTCCAACCCCACCCTCCTCTATTCCCTCCTCTGAGCTTCAGCCAGGATGATCTCTCTCAAATGAAAATCTGGTTTCGGTGGCTCCCCGTCACCTACAGCAGGAGTCAGCCAACTACCACCCACTGGCAAACTATGGCCCTTGACCTGCTTTTTTGTAAATGAAGTTTTATTGGATCAACAGCCATGCTCTTTTTTTTTTTTTTTTAATTTTACACGTTGTTTATGACTGCCTTTGCATTATGATGGCAAAATCGAGTAGTTGCAACGGAGATTGTATGGCCCCAAAGCCAAAAATATATGCTATCTGTCCTTTATAGAAAACCTTTTGTGACCTCTGCCTTACAGGATAGAACAGGATGGAATTCAAGCACCTTAGTGGGCTTCCCATGCCCTTTGTGAGCTGGCTCTTGTCTGCTTCTCTGGTCTCATTTCCCTGTATCTCTTCTTCATGCTTTGTGGCCCAAACGGTTTATGCTGCTCCCTCATACGCCGTGTTGTTTCCCACTCTCGGTCCTGTGTCCATGGTTTTCCCTCTGACTGGACCCGCTTCCCATGTTTCCTCACCTCATGAACTCTTATTTGTGACTCAGCTCAAATGTCACCTGCCTCAGGAAACTTCGCTGACTCCCTGGCTGGGTCCCGTGCCTCTCTGCTGTGGTTCTGCAGACCCCACGATTCCCTCTCCCATAGCACTTTCCATAGTACATTAGGATCATCTGTTCAGGTGTCTGTCTCCCTCATTAGGCTGTGAACCGTTTAAGGACATAAGCTTTCTCTTTTCCTTCTTACCTCAGCACCCACCACAGTGTCTAGCACACAGTAGGTGCTCAATAAACATGCATTGAGCAAATAAATGACTAGTGGATGGAAGTTAGATGGCCTCTTTAATCACTCTGATAGGGTGATTAGAAGGATGATGCTGATATGAAGAGCCAAGTGTGGCTTTGCCAGACGGGGTAACTGTCTTGTATCACAGAGCAAGTTGCTAGCAGCATGGAACAAGGATTTTTGGAATATAGTGGGGGAACCTGATGGTCTGGGGCTCCCTCTGTTGGGGGGGGATGGGGAGTGTTTGGGATCCCCATTTGGTAGCCTTGGGAAGTCCAAATAAAACTGTGTGTATCCTGGTCAGAGACTTTATTTATCCCTCAATTTCAATGACCAATCTGTCACCACATAATTAGAGATGCTGTGATTTGAATGTATTACCAAACATGGCTCTGCACTGTTGCTGTTGGACTTGTACCATATTGCAGTGTGAGCGTGGAGATTATTGTATAAATTATTCTCACTCACATAATCATCGTGATTTTAATTACTGTGTAATCTTCGCTAATTACTGTTGTACGTATCGTTTGCTTTGGTACTGATTTAACACAACTGCTTTTTCATTTGGCTAAAAGACGGCATTACAACTTTTCCTTTTTCAGGGAAAAATTTGCTTTCTGTAAACATTTGCAGCCCCATACTCTTGGCTTGTGGTGCTTAGTTTAAAAGCAAAAGAGGGACTTCCCTGGTGGCACCGGGGATAGGACTCCATGCTCCCAATGCAGGGGGCCGGGGTTCGATCCCTGGTCAGGGAACTAGATCCTACATGCATGCCGCAACTGAGAGTTCGAGTGCCCCAACTAAGGCGCCCGAGCCACAACCAAGACCCCGCGCCGCAAACGAGACCCCGCTCAACCATATAAATAAATTAAAAAAAAAAAAAAAAGCAAAAGATTTATGCACCACCACCCTCCTTTGATCAGCCCCCGTGGATTTTTATGTAGGTTAAGGCTGGCTTGAATCAGTAAAATGGTCTAAACTATACGGGGTTTTTCGTTTGTTTTTTTGTCTTTCTTTGGCTGCGTTGGGTCTTCAATGCTGCGCGCGGGCTTTCTCTAGTCGCGGCGAGCGGGGGCTGCTCTTCGTTGCAGTGCGCGAGCTTCTCATTGCGGTGGCTTCTCTTGTTGCGGAGCACGGGCTCTAGGTGCGAGGGCTTCAGTAGTTGTGGCACGCGGGCTCTACAGAGCAGGCTCAGTAGTTGTGGCTCACGGGCTTAGTAGCTCTGTGGCGTGTGGGATCTTCCCAGACCAGGGCTCGAACCTGTGTCCCCTGCATTGGCAGGTGGATTCTTAACCACTGAGTCACCTGGGAAGCCCTAAGGTATTGTCTTTCAAATAAAGTTGTATTACTTTCAAGGAAATGCAATTACTCTGCTGCAGAAGTGGGGGCAAGGATGGGTCATGTGAGACCTGCTTAAATGATTAGATAAGACTCGTTGGTAATTAGTTCATTAATTATGTAAATGTGAATGGATGATACTTGGTGTTAAAAACAGCTTGTTCTCAAAGTAGGTTAAGCATCAACTGCTAATCTTATTTCAATAGCACATTTATTTACTGGTCTCTGCATTCTTAGAACCAGAGCTCAGGATCTTTTTTTTTTTTTTTTTTGCGGTACACAGGCCTCTCACCGCTGTGGCCTCTCCTGTTGCGGAGCACAGGCTCCGGATGCGCAGGCTCAGCAGCCATGGCTCACGGGCCCAGCCGCCCTGCGGCATGCGGGATCCTCCCGGACTGGGGCACGAACCCGTGTCCTGTGCGTCGGCAGGCAGACTCTCAACCACTGCGCCACCAGGGAAGCCCCAAGCTCAGGATCATTTTAATCCATCCTGGTTGTACTTAATGAATGAGCCGAGCCTCTCATGAAACTGGTTTTATGTCTTCCTAGGACAAAAGGGTTCTTTTCAGTTTTATCAGTATTAAGAAGATTAGTGGGCAAGATGTGGAAACTGGAAGCATGGAAATTTTCAATGCAAACATACTAACCATGGACCCAAGGCCTGAGCAAGTGAGGAGCCGGAGAAGCCTGGCTCCGTCCAGGGTTTATCTTTGGAGCCAGCATCACTCTTGGACAGGCTTCCGTGGGAAGGAGGGCTGTGTTCTCTCCAGAGCTCCAGGTCTTATACGATAGATCTGCAAATCTTTCAGGAATTTTGAGGTTCACCTAAGTTAGATGCAAGTTTGCATAAAACCATTTGGATTAATCACTGATAGTTCAGAACATTCTTGTAGTATCTGTGGTTCTCTAACTGAGCTAAACTTTTGTTAAGTAAACTTATCGAAACATACATACCGGAAACTGCATCTTTTGAAATTTTCAAAAATTGGTCATACCTTTGTCATAACTACCGAAATCGAAACCAGACCGTTGCTAGCCTCCTAACACCTTCTTGTATCTGGTCCAGTCGTGCCCTCCTCCTTACTCAAAGGTAACCATCATCCTAATTTCTGCTCTGAATTTAGATAAGCCTATTTTTTGAACTCTCCAAATCCTTTAAGTTTAAATTGAGCTTTTCTGTTTTTCCGAAGTAGCAGTTTTCTCTGATACAAGCTAGACTGTCAAGCTGGATGCCGAGTGAGACTTCTCTACTCCTTTTGCTCAGTAAACATTTCTTCCTTAGTTTCCATGCCCAGGAGGACATGAAGGGTCACTCGTACTTCCCTCCGGTCATACGTTGGTGGACTGCCTTCCCCTCTCGACTATAAGCTTCTTGAATGCAAGGTTTATTCACCTCAGTGTCAGCAGCAGCTGGCGTCATGGCACTCAACAAATGATTCTGAATGGCTAAAAGGAGGAGTGGATGGATGGGTAACTTCCATTCGCTTAAAGCTGCATTTTTATGATGAACTGAGTGCTGTTATGAATAAGTCGGAGATTTTATGTGGTTATTGCCATTGTACAGTACTCAGCTGAGCTAATGTCTATGCATAGAAAGTGAAAGAAAGCATTGAAAATTTATTTAAAATCTGTTGAACCCAAGTTGAATCTCTAATCCGACTTGATTACTTTACATACCCAGTTTGTTCGTTCAGGACATTGTGGAGGTTGTATCAGAGGGCAGGCTCAAGTTTAAGAGCCAGTACTTTCCCGTCTCATCAGATTGTGAACCCCGGAGCCTTGCTCCTTCTCTGTTTTTCCCAGGGGGACAAATGAGGGGTTCAAACCAGTTGTGGTTCCAGCTCCCTCTCAATTCTGAAGTTGATAAAATTCTCTAGAAATAAAACCAGGCTTTGGATTGGGTTTCGACATAGGAGGAATCCCCTCTAGGTTGTGTACTGGAAGTTGGTTTTGAATCTCTTGGTTTCACTCTCAGAGAAGTGGGTTTGGCTGACCCATAAGTGGGGTTGCTGGGGTCTGAATGAAGCAGCCAGATGAGGCACATGGAGCCTCTTGTCCCCTCTTTTTTCATTCCCACAATCCCTCATCTTTCTACTCCTCCGTTCCTTCACTCTTTCCACTCCACGAACTTCCCTTAAGGGTCTCTTCTAGATCCTGGGAATTCACAGAAGAAAAATACAGTCTAGTTGAGAATTTAACAGTCTTGTTGGGAGTTATAAACAAGCAAGCAAACAATTATAGGATAGAGGCTGGGGGAGCACAGGGGCTGCAGGAACCAGAGGAGACCCCTAGCCCAGGCTGGGAGGTGGGCGAAGGCTTCTGGAGGTGGCTGCCATGGGGCTGGACATTGAAGGATGAATAAAAATGTTTGCTTTTCTTTTTTTTCTTTTTTTTTCCCATCGGCCAGTAGACTCACCCGTCAAGTGTCCTTTCCTTCCCCTTTCCCTCTCTCCTTTTTTTTTTAGACACTGAAGGTGTCTGGGCACCATCAACTCTGCTAGCCTCCACCTGGATTTGACAGTGGGTTTTTTTTTTTTTTTCATATTGACTTTATTTCTATCTTTACCTTTCTCTCTACTTCTGTCTATATCTAAACACGTTTTTTTTTTTTATGCCCAACAATGTGAAAGTAAGTTGAAAACATCATGACAGTTCTCCTTAAGATAATTTCACATCTTTATCCTGCGACGAAGGACATTTCCTAACTATTTGCACCATCATTGCAGCCAAAAAAATGAACAAATCCACTGTATCATCCAAGACACCAACATGCATGTTAACCCAGTTGTTCTGAAGTTGTGTCACTGTACATTTTGAAAGAAGAATCCTATTAAGGGCACTCATTGCATCTCGTTGTTTTGCTTTTTTGGGTCTGTCTCTTAAAAAAAAACCAAGTAAATAGACTTTTTTTTTTTAGAGAAGGTTTAGACTTACAGAAAAATTGAGCTGAATGAACAGAGCACCCATATTCCCCCGTCTCTGTCTTCCTACCCTCAGGTTCCCCTCTTATTAACATCTTGCATTAGTCCTTAGTCCCTTTTAAACTAGAATGGTCCCCTTACCTCCCCGCCCCCATAGAAACTGATTTTTTTTGGTAGAGTTTCAGGCATGATTCTGATGTCAACTCTGTTCAAAACCCACTGGTCCTAGTACCTGGTGGCCAGTAAGAACGTGTGGGTGAGACAAGGCAAATTCTGGTGACCCACAGGAGATACGTGGGCAGGTGTCCACTGAGGGCAGTTAATGGGTCATTTTTTTTTTAACTGTCAAGGACTCAGCACCTGCTTAAGATCAGAGAAAACAGCAAGCAAGGCTTAAGGGTTTTCTTGCCTCATAAAAACATACTATAATGAATATAGGGTATTTACAGAGTCTGCTTCCTGACTCAAGCCTCTGCACCTTCAGGCCAGAAATAACCAGGCGGAGGGCCTCTCTGCTGCTTATTCCACAGCTTTCCTGCTTGCCATCAGGCAGGCCTCCCTGGGCATCGCAGCCCCGTGGCCTCCTCCTTGCTTCGAATCTTTCCCTTCGGCCAAGTGGCCTTTCTAAGCCCTAGTCTCTGCCTGTGAAACGTAGACATCAGCCCTTGCTGCTCCAGGGTTTTGCAGAAACCACTGAATAAGCTAAGAGCTGGTAGGAGGGCTCTTCCTGCTTGGGGTGTCTTCCTCAGCCCCTCCCACCACCAGATCCTACCCCTCTTCCAAAAGCCTGACTGCACCCCGCCGCCTCCAGAAAGGCTGCGCCCTCAGGCCCCAGCCCCTCGCCTCTCCCTTGCCAGCCTCCTGCCGCGTTTAACAGTCCCCGGTTCACAGTGTACCTGGAGCTGCTCGCCCTGCTGACCCTTCTGCGTGGGTTGATCCCGTGTCCACAGCCACAGTGTGCCCTCCGAAAGGCTGAGGCAGCCCGTCTTCTGCTACGAGGGGCTTAGCTGAGCGTGGTATTGATACATAGTCAGTGAGGCCGAGGTGAGAGCCTCGGCCCTGCTCCTTCCTCTCCATCTGCCCTCTGAGCCTCCATTTCTTCCTCTGTGAAATGGAACAGTCAAAGGCAATAGCGGGCAGCAGAGTTGAGTGGCCAGGACACGTGAATCCCGAAGCTGGATTCCTTAGTTTAAATTCATGTTTCTCCCGTTTATTCCGTGACAAATTACTTATCCTTCCTGAGCCTCATTTGTGAAACAGGAAGATTATAAGAGTTGCTGACTTAGAGAACTGTTGTGAAGATAAAATTGAATAACGTCTGCAAAGCCTAAAGGCGCAATAATATACAGTGGCTCTCATGATGCAGAATTCACCTGCACACTCTAGGGACTCAGTAAACGTCTCATGTTTCCTACCACATCAGGCACACTGTTGGGCACCATGTCAGCTTCTATTATAGACCATCAACTGCTGTGTTGGACTCGGTTACAGTACCTTCAGGCCATCTTCAAAGGGCATCTGGTTTCCCATCCAGACCTCGATGTTAAAGTACATCGATACATTTTAAGTTTCCTCTTTAATTTCAGGGTGTCGATGAAGAATGGGGGGGCATGATTCACGGCGTCATTAAACCTGCATCGAGTTTCCTGTAGTTACCGTTGGCTCGGACCCTGCTCAGACTCAGACCTGGGAATTCTGGTTTTTATTGTGTGATTGTGACTAATGCCAGTGAAGCCAGCGTCTCCCTGACTTGGGCCTCTCTTCTGTTTTACTCATTGTGTCTCAGTGGATTTTGAACAATGTATGTGTGTAGACATGAGTTCCAGTGGTTTTGAGGTTTCCTCTTAGCTTTCTACCTGGGGGGTGTGTGGTGTTGTGGAAGGACAAAGCACTGGCTTCAGATCCAGGCCCTGCCACTGAGCAGTGTGAGCCTTGAGCAGATGGCTTGTCGCTGGTGAGCCTCAGTTTCCTCATCTGCAAGGTGGGGTGATCATCCACATCCTGATGAGATGATACGTACAAAGTACACACATTTTTTTTCTTCACCCAGTATTCACGGAATGTCTACTGCTATGGTAGGCACTAGAGAGAAAACGATGGAGCCGCATTCACAGGATGGCCTGTCGGGAGGGGGTGTGGCCCGACTTGGGAGACACGTGTGTCAGCAGCTGGCTTGCTCTGAGGCTGAACAGACCACTTGGGTATCCTCACCCCTTTTCTGTGCTGCTCAGAGCAGGCTCGGACCTAGGAATTGTTTATTCTTGAACATCTGCCCTCGATCCTCAATCTAATCTAACCTGATGGGAGGGGCCATTAATTGAAAAACAATCATTAAGATTTTAAACATGTATTTATTAGGAGTAATGTTTTGAAATGAATAAGTAATATACATGCAAGTTCATTTGCACCAGAATCCACCTGGCATGAAGAGCTGGGGGCAGGTGGAGGCATACGTGGGCTACGCTCATGTGTACTGACTGTCCCGATGACGTACGTTGTCTCTGTGAGGTTGGGAGTTACTGTTCCCACTGTCACAGCGAGGCTTCACCAGGTACCTGGCGAGGAAGGGACACAGCTAGGTTTTGAACCCAGGCCTGTCTGCTTCCTGAAGCCCGGATTCTTAGCCTTGCAGGTTAGAAGGAGTAAAAATTCCAGCATTTCTGCATGATCATATCCTGATTTATCTAATAAGGCTTCATACATGTGAGCCACCAATACTTAGAGAAAAAGAAATAAAAGGAATCCAAATTGGAAAAGGGGTAAAATTGTCACTGTTTGCAGATGACATGATACTATACATGGAAAATCCTCAAGATGCTACCAGAAAACTACTAGAGCTCATCAATGAATTCAGTAAAGTTGCAGGATAGAAAATTAATACACAGAAATCTCTTGCATTCCCATACACTAACAATGAAAGATCAGAAAGAGAAATTAAGGAAACACTCCCATTTACCATCGCCTCAAGAAGAATAAAATACCTAGGAATAAACCTACCTAAGGAGACAAAAGACCTCTACTCTGAAAACTATAAGATGCTGAGGAAAGAAATGGAAGACAACACAAACAGATGGACAAGATATATCCTGTTCTTGGATTGGAAGAGTCAGTATTGTCAAAAAGACTGTACTACCCAAGGCAGTCTACAGATTCAGTGCAATCCCTATTAAACTACCAATGGCATTTGTCACAGAACTAGAGCAAAAAAATTTTTAATTTATTTGGAAACACAAAAGACCCCCAAATAGCCAAAGCAATCTAGAGAAAGAAAGACGGAACTGGAGGAATCAGACTCCCTGACTTCAGACTATACCACAAAGCTACAGTATTCGTATATATTCTCTTGTTCATCAATTCACTTAATGGACATTTATCAGATGCCTACTATGCACCAGAGGACTCAAGGTCTACTCATTCATCCAACACAAGTTTAGTGAGCACCTACTATGTGCTAGGGCTCTGGCACTCCACTCATTCACTCAACAGATGTTTACTGAATGTCTACTGTGTGCTCAGACACTGTTCTAGGCACAGGAGTAGAGCAGTGAATGCAACAGACAAAAACTCTTGCCCTCCTGGAGCTCTCTCTTATCTCCGCAACATTGCAGGGTTGACCTGGTTTCCCCCCCCATTGTACAGCTGAAGAAACTGAGGCCTAGAGAAGTTAGGTGACTATCCTAAGGCAAGTGAGTGGCTAGTGAGTGGCAGAACCAGACTAGACTCCAAGGGACAGATGTTACCTGGTAAGGTGACATCGGAGACACTCGTTAACCCTGTATCACATCACAGAGTGTGGAGGAAGTTTCCAGAGAAGGGTGCTGCTGGCTGTGGGGTTGGAACCCCACCTCTGCTACTCCCAGCTGTGTGTGCCACCCCACCTCACTGTGCCCGGAGCTCACAACTCCTACCCCCCAGGGTGGCCGGCGAGGTTATAAATGGACATGGCGGTCAGCTCCATGCAGGCAGGTGGCCCACCTGCTTGTTCTCCCCTGTATCCGTGGCAGCAGCGCGGCCCAGCACACAGTAGGTGCTCAGCCAGGGGTAACTCTTTCGGACCCAGCCTGGAGCCTGTGTGGCTGGATGCCCAGGAATGCCGCTGGCTCCTTATCAGGCAGGTATGCTAGAAGCCTCTTCCTGTTGGGATAGACTGAGGGGCAGTGCAAAAGTTCCCAAGATGTTTCTGGAGTCCCTTCTCAGAGAATCACAGTGCCCCTGCCTAGCTCGTGTCTGCACCCGTCTCCCAGAGACTCGGAGCACCTCCTGTGCATCACACCTCTCTCTGGCTGAGGCAGGCACAGCAACGTCTTGACTAGCCACCATCCATCCGTCACACGATGCCAATGGAAGGGAGTTCCACCTGAGCTGAGCTGTCCCGTGAGGACAGCTGGGAAGAAAAATGAGTTTTCCCAGGCCCCTGGAGGAAGACGGGGGAATGTGCTTGAAGTGTCCAGAGCCAGGGCAGAAACGGAGAGGATCACCGTGACCCAGACAGCAGAGCCAGAACCCACACCCTGAAGCTTGCAAGAGGGCGTCTGCATTCAGATTCAGTTCTGCGGTCTCCACACAGAAAGGAGTGGATGCAGCAAACTTCTCCCTTGGAGTGGTGGAGCAGACAGGAAATAGAAAAAGATGCTGCAGAGGCGTGGGTGGATTTCTGAGTGGTAAACCCAGGAGGCAGCACTCAGCCGAGACGAGGCTTCTTTCTTTCTCTCCTTCTCCCCCACCCCTTCCCCATCTCCCCTCCCTCCCTCCTCACTCTGCCCCCACTCCCAGTCCTCTCTGCCCTCCCCCGCTGAGTCTACACTGCTTGGACTGTGTTCTGGTTTCAAGCCCACCAGCTGAGGCTCTGAAGGCACCACCCAGACCACTCCAGAAGGAGGGACCCTGCCCACTCCACCCCATGACATCAACACTTGGGCCCCCAGCAGGGCTCCGTGATCAGTAGTTGGTGGCAGCCAGGTGGGCCCTGAGCGGCTGTGCCTTCCGGAAGATGCTGCTCCTGGTGGGCCTTGGGGAAGGCGGGCACATCTCCGCTGGTCTGGCCCAGCCGAGGTCCCC
The DNA here is from genome assembly GCA_004363435.1 of Platanista minor. NCBI lineage: Eukaryota > Metazoa > Chordata > Mammalia > Artiodactyla > Platanistidae > Platanista > Platanista minor. Next base: position 14,302 of record RJWK010043338.1, read on the forward strand.
CAGGGCTCCAGCCCAGCGAGCCTGTGTCCTGTGCGCCTGGACAGCAGCACACGTGGGCTGCGACCTCCAGACCCCGCTCCTGGACTGCTGACGGTTTCGTGTACCCCCGGTGGTCAGAGGTGAGGAAGCTGGTCCTCGGCTGCCAGCCCACGCCCCACCTGCGGCCCCTCCCTCTGTCCCCCTGGCCTTGCCCTCAGCCTCCCTCTTCCTCCGCCAGCTCCATCGCCACCGGGCTCTTCCTCTCCATCCCCCACCGCCCCCCACCCCGTCCATTCTCACTTCACCTTCTCTCTTGTTGGTCCTGCTTCTGCTTCTCGCCACTTCTCTTTGCCCCTCCTCCACTTTCCTCATCCTACCTACTTTCTCTTCCTCGGAGACTTGATTTCCAAGGTAGACTTGACTCAGTTCGACAGCACTTACTGAGCACCTACTGTGTGCTGGGCACAGCGCCGAGTCAGGGTGTAGAGATGAGACTCGGCAGCGTCTCGACAGCACAGGCTGGAGGGCTGGGGTTCCCCCACCTCCTCTCCTTCTCCGCTTTCCCCTGCTTCCTCTCCTCCTCCCACTCTCCTCCCACCCTCCCCCCTCTCTTCCCTCCCTGTCTGGGCCTCTGCAGCCAGAGGGGAGCTGGGGCGACTGGGATGGCAGGCAGAGTCCCAGGAGGCCTGGCAACAGGAGCCCTGGGTGCTGCCATCCCCACGTGACAGATGATGGAGGAGACTGAGCGCCCAAGACACATTCATCACATCCGCCTCCTTTCAGGGCCAAGACAGGACGGAAATGACTTTTGTCAGCTCTGCAGCAGCCCAGTGCCGCCCCTGGCAGCTCCAAGCTGTTTATTAAAAAAAAAAAAAAGATGAAGAGAAAGAAAGAAAGGCATGTGAATGCCATCTTGCCATGTGTTAGGGGAGCGATTCTAAAGTGATGATGTTGACAAACACCCCTTCAGGTAATCACACAGGAGCTCTCCAGCTCCCTTCCCAGCCTGCGTCCAGCTGTGACGGAGATGGAAGGTGACAGGCAAGAAACAGGAAGGGAGCAGCTGCTCTGGGCAAATTGCGAGGCTTTTGTTTGAGCACACGGCGGGGGGGGGGGGGGGGGTGGCCAGCCTTTGCCGGGAGTGATGGGACGCAGGGTCACCTGCCCGTTCATTCTCCTGCCCGCTCCTCTTGGGACTAAACACGAGGCTTTCGTGGAGCCCAGTGTTAGGTGGGTTAGGCTCCCGAGACCCAGAGGTTGTTAGTAGTCGTCGTAAGGAGCCCTAACGACTCATTATTGATGATTAAGAGCCAGTCATTATCGATCATTATTAATCATAACTGTTAACCATTATTTGAGGAGCTAGGTGCCCGGCACGGGGCCCAGGGCTTTTCTTCCCTCCCGTTGATCTCCCTGTGAGATCAGGACGGTGACCTGGGCTAGGAGGAGGGGGAAGGAGTGCATCCAACGAAGGGAACAGCAAATGCAAACCGCGGAGGCAGGAAGAGCGTGGCCTGTCCCGGGAGAGACCCGTGTGGCTGCAGCAGAGTGAGCCAGGGGCTGACTCACAAGACAGGAGTTTGGGAAGGGGGTCGGGAGCCTGAGCCCCCCCGGAAGACTAAGGATAGTGAGGACAGTGCGTGAGGAAGGCAGGGCCTCTCCACGCCTACCCTGGGACCCATCTCGTGCTCTCCTCACCGCCCCCCGACTGTGACATCGATCCTCTCCACCTAGCTGACCCAGGGCATGAGGAAGGACACATGAGCGCGGCCAGTCCTATGCCTGTCACTCATGGAACCTTTGCACAGAGTATCATCGCCACGGTCCTGCCTGGGTCACGGGAGGCTCCCGCTAGCGTCGGAAGAGAGGGGCTTACGGGATGGTGGGAGCTCAGGAAGGCAGTGCCTAGGTCCCTCCCCAGGTCCCTGAAAAAGAAGATCCCAATCCCCTACCCTGTCTGTACTCTCCTCCCCACTCCTGACATCACCTCCAGGGGCCATGCACCTGGCTCCTTCTGAGACTGAAAAGCCCTTTGGGTCACTGTGGTCAGCTCTTTTCCTTCTAAACTATCCTACGTGGTCAGGGGATGGAAACGGTGATAATCAGACTGTGGTGAGCAGGACACCTTCCTCAGTCTTGCGCCAGAATTCCAGCCTTTATGTGTAGGAGGCTGGCTCTCGTAATCATTGCTGTCGTGACAGAGCAGCAAGCAGGGGCTGACGACTGGGAACCTGCATCACCATTGCTCCCACCTTCTTCGGGCTGAGCCCTGGCCCTGGCTGCCACGCCCAAACTCTGACATTTGGCGCCCCTTCTTGCTTTTTTAATAAATTACAGCTTTGCTGTGGTCTGGGAAGGAGGTCATTTGTCTTAGAGGGAGGACAAATAGATTTTATTTTTTAAAGAACAGTGGACGGATTCCAGTCTCTCTCCTTTAAGCCCTGCTTTTCGTTTTACAGTCTATAATTTTGCCCCACTGCGAGATTCCCACTTTTCAGAGGCAGAGTGCTTTTGGCTCAGCTGCTGCAAAATGCCTCTGCCTGGCGGTCCCAGAATAGAAAGCGTCTGTCCTCTTGTGTATAGTCTTGGTTTCAAGTTGATTTGATGTAGATGTTTCCCTTTTGAAGGACGGGTTTTTTGTTTGTTTGTTTGTTTGTTTTTAATCCCACCCCCATCCCATGAAACAATCAGGGGGGTGTCACGGAGCATCTCATTCAGACGCATATTTGGGTCACTGCTCTCTAGCAAGCTCTGCTTGGTGGGGTGTCTTCCGGGCTTGGCCCTAAATAAATAAATAACTTCCCGCAGGTGCCCCTGAGTCTTCAAGAAGCAAATTACCTATTTCACAGCAGGCTGTGTGGTGATAGGTCCTATCATATCAGAGATGATGCCTCGTAAATCTGAGTCATCCGTCAGAGGTGCAGTTTTAATCTACTGAAACGTACTTAGGTTTAATTATAGACAGAAATTGCATTTCAGAAAGCGACGAGAAATCATTTACACGGCTTGAGTCTGCGCATTAAAGCACACGGTTCGTTGGAGGGTGCAGGTGGGGGTCAGCATTTCCAAAGAAAAACAGTATTAGTGCCCGCGCACTGGGGCTCAGTCATGCTGACTGTGGAGACGGCACGGTGTCCGCTGACGGCCGGTTTCTTCTTGGCGCAGGATCCAGGAGGAGGCCGGCGACGGGGCCCGGGACGCCCGCGGCGGGACCTCGGGGGACAAGGCCGCGTCCCTGCTCTCCCTCCGCCGAGGAAAGTACAGCCACTTCGGGGACAGCGAAGAGTGTGGCGTCCAGAGAAAGCCCCCGGAGAGGCCGGGCGCGCCATCCTCCGCCCCGTCTTCCCGGAGTGGAGACGCGTCCCCGCGGCCCAGGGACAAGCTGCCCAGCCCGTCGGCCGCCCTGTCAGAGTTCGTGGAAGGGCTCCGCAGGAAGAGAGCGCAGAGGGGCCGGGGGTCGCCGCTGGGCCTGGAGGACTGGCCCACCCTCCCCATCTACCAGACCGCCGGGGCGTCCACGCTGCAGAGGGCCAGGACCGGCAGTGACGAGGGCGCTCTGGCTCTGAGGGCCGGGGCCGAGTCACCCCTGGACGTGTCGGCCGGGCTCCTGCGGTCCACCAGCCTGAAGTGCGTCTCCTCGAAGAGCGTGGGGGGCCCCAGCCCGCCACCCGAGAAGCTGAAGACCCGCTTCAGTTCCTGCGAGTCTCTCCTGGAATTGGGGCCCGGCTCGCGGAGGACCCCGAGCTCCCCGATGGCGCTTGGGCGCTCGTTCCTGTCGCCCACGCTGCGCCCGCGGAGGCGCTGTCTGGAGTCCTCGCTGGAAGATGCGGGCTGTCCGGACCTCGGGAAGGAGCCGCTCGTCTTCCAGAACCGCCAGTTTGCGCACCTGATGGGGAACCCCCTGGGCAGCGACCCATTCAGCTGGAAGGTCCCGAGCCTCAACTATGAACGCAAGACCCAAGTAGGTTTCGATGACTTCCTCCCGGCCATCCGGAAGCCGGAGACGCCTACGTCCTTGGCCCGAGCGGCCAAAGATGGGCAAGACAGTTCACAGCGTTCAAGCGTCCACTTGGAGACAGAAGAGGCCGACGGGGGCTTTCTCTCAGGGATCACCACCGTTTTGAAAAAGAGCCCGGAGTCCACGGAGGACCCCGCTCACCTCTCCGACTCATCCTCCTCCTCCAGCTCCATCGTGTCCTTCAAAAGTGCCGACAGCATCAAGAGTCGGCCGAGCATCCCACGGCTGGAGGGTGACGGTGGTGAGAGAACATCCCCCGAGATCAAAGAGCCGGGGACAGGGAGGAAGGAGGATGTTGAGAGCATCATGAAGAAATACCTACAGAAGTAGGAACCAGCTCAGGTAACAGCGACAGGCTGGCCTGTCCTCCTGGGGGGATGAAACGAGGTGGTCCACCCAAGTCTGGCAGCCTGGAGGCAACCGGTTGCTGCTACTGCTTTTAGGTTTTCACTGAAATAATGTGTTGCTGGTAAATGGAAAACTTATCA
>RJWK010043339.1:0-18792 GCA_004363435.1 Platanista minor
AAAAAAAAAAAAAAAAAAAGCACAATCCCCTTGGGCTAAAGTGCGGGAGGACACATTTCTGGCACACAGCCTTTTGAACTGAGGCCCCCATTACCCAATGGAGCTTAGAGCCTGGGCCTCTGGACCCTGATGAACAAGTTCATCTGAGGGGAAAGCTTTCTCTGATCCACTAAACATCTGTCCCTGGGCCAAGATTCCAGAAAGCCCTCTCTGTGAAGGATGAAAGAGACCTGGAACTCTTCCATTTTGACTCCTAGAATTTCTCCAATTGGCAGCAATCAGAATTTCTTCTAGGATGATACCTAACAGAAAATTGAACATAGGTGGCTCTTCCTCAAATCACTTGGAAATGGGCAAAGGATAACCCAATATTTCTTATAAGAAATATTTGTTAATTAAGTTCTTTAAATTCTTTTTTTTAATTATTCAACAAACAATTATTGAGCACCTACTGAATATGGAGATAGAAAAATAAATGACACACCCCCTTCTTGGAAGTGTTGGAGATGACAATCAGATATACAATTTTAGGGAACTATGGAAAAATAAATGCTAGAGGAATGTGAATGAATCATGGGAGCCAGAGGAAGAGTGCTCACCCCACCTAGGTGGATGTAGGTGTGAAGGTTAGTGATGGGAACACCCACACTGAGTCATATGAGTAAACAGGATTTGACCAAGCAAATGGGGCTGGAGTGAGAAAGAAACATGGGTGGGAGGGAGAGGGTATTCCAGGCAGGAGGGATGGCAGCAAACTAGCAGAGGCAGGAAAGAGCGTGGTGTGGGTGGTGAGCATCAGGCAGACAGAAGTTGCTGGAACGTAAAGCACTAAGTAGGATATAGTGTTTCCTATGGTTGCTGTGACCCACTGCCACAAACACAGTGGCTTAAAACAACATAAATTTGTTCTCTTTACAGCTTTGGAGGTCAGAAATCCAAATTCAGTTTCACAGGGCTAATGTCTAGGTGTCGGCAGGGCTGATCCCTTCTGGAAGCTCTAGGAGAGAACCTGCTTCCTTGTCCTTTTCATCGTCGGCTGTCGGTCTGCATTCCTTGACTTTTGGCTCCTTCTTTGTCCATCTTCAAAGTGAATGACTCCAATCTCTGCTTCTGTCATCATATCACCCTTTCCTGTGATTCTGCCTATCCTCCCTTTCCCTTACTTCCTCGCTGACCTTCTTGCCTCCCTCTCATAAGGACCACTGTAAGTAGATCAGATCCACCCAGGTAATTTTAGGATAATCTCCCCATCTCAAGATTTAATTTAATCACAAAGTCCCTTTTTATAAGATAATATGGACAGGTTCCAGGGATTAGGATGTGAACATATTTGGGAGGCTATGATTCAGTCTGTCACATAGGGAAAGGTAGGAAATAAGTTTTAGGAAGCAAAAGGGAATCCAGAAAATCAGGGTGTTGTAAGCCACGGTAGGAGCTTGACTATAATCCTGTAGTCAGTGGGGAGCCATTGAAGGGTCATAAGCAGGGGAGAGATAGCACAGTAGAAACTGGACCGAGGGGGAGCTCGCTGGAAGCAGAGAAACCACCTGGGAAGCTCCTGTGAGAGTTGATAAGAAACACCGCTTATGCCTCAATATTAGACAAAGTGCTTCCCCATCCCCACATAAACCTATGGAGAAGATAAACAAACCTTATATGTGAATTTTTATAAATCCTTATTAAGGAGTTCTTTCAATTACCTTAGTTGGAACAACAAACTGGTACTTGATGGTATGATTAATGATCAAACTGGGACACTTTTGAGAGGGTCCTATTGATAACTACACAGGGACAACATGCTAAACCAGGACAGCCCCCAGCCAACTGGGCATAAGGTCGCCCTATGTGTGGAGAAGGCACACTGGCCTGAAAATGGCTTGGATCAGTGCTGGTTTGAGGTGTTAGAGAGGCCTCCTGACTGACTCAGTCAAAAAATAGGCAAAGGCAATGAATCGAACCGCAGTCATTTTTCCTGGGATTATGACCTCACAATACAAGTGTTGCATGGTGTTATAAACAAGCGTTTGAAAGATTACTTTTAAATGAATATATTAAGTGATTACATAGTGAGGATTACAATACACAGTTGAAAAAAACCCAGCTGTCTGATGGGTTCTTGTGACTTTAGGAACAATTTCCAGAGACAAAATCACATTTGGATTCTAAAAATGCTGTGTCTCAAACAACACAGAATTGACCATGATTTGCCCTAGAAAGCCATCTTAATTCTACGCTCCAGTGAGGAAAGAAACCCTGGTGTCAAAATTGCACATGAGGAGTTTGAATAAAACTCTTTCAGGAAACATGAGTGAGGATGTTGATTTCTAAATTAATATCTTTATAGTTTAAGTGCTATTTTAAATATACACGTGTAGCTAAATTAATAATTTAAATATAGACATTTGACTGTCGATTAAATTTGCCCCCCTCAAAAATGGTTGAGTCTGACAGAAGATTATCTCCCAGTTGAAAATCCAGGGGGCTCTCTTTTAAATGCTTGTGCCTTCTAGTCTGACATATGCAGTATTTTGAGAGTAAACACTGTAGGAGTTGTTAGGTAAGATGTAGGGTGAGGGAGGAAGATAGTCAGTTGGATGGGTGGTGGTATCACCAACTGAACTAATCAATGGCAGAGACATTTGTTTACAGGGATAGGGTGGGCAAAAGGATACTAGAAGTTCATCGTTGGCAGTGTTGAGTTTGAGATGCCTGTTAGGGCATGCAGAAGATTATCGGATATGGAATTGGTTAAGGATACAGGAAAGTTTATTTGCATTGGAACCACAAAGGCAAGACAGACACAGAAAACTACAATAAAAAAGAAGCAGCATAGAGATCAAGCATGATGATACCAGAGAGGCTAGATGACCATAGGGTTTTATGTTTGGGGAAGTTAATAAAATAGACCTGGAATGTGTGGCACAGTACAATCAAGTGGCCTTGGGGTTTCTAATAGCACCAGTCTAAAGGGACTCCTATAGACATGAGCTAATACTCCACTGTAGTTAAACCTGGTAAAGCCAGCACGAGGCATCTGGTACCCTGGGGCATGGTGAGACCAAAAGGAGTCAGGGGCCATATCTGTAGCATTGAGGCCAGATCAGGGACATATGACTTTTGGTTTCTTGGCTCTCAAAATTGAGGTGTGAAGGAAGAAATGGGGGGCACACACACACACACACACACACACACACACACACACACAAGAGAGAGAGAGAAAGGGAGAAGAGAGAGCAAGTGTAATTATTGTCACAGACAGAATATTTGTCCCCCCCCCGACCACCAACATTCATGTTGAAGCCCTAACCCCTAATGTGATGGCATTAGGAGATTAGGAGGTGGGGCATTTGGAAGGTAATGAGGTTTAGATGAAGTTGTGTGGGTGGAGCCCCAATGATGGGATTAGTGCCCTTATAAGAAGACTCACCAGAGCCTACTCTCTCCTCCATGTAATGATAAAGCGAGAAGGCAAAGGTGGCCATTTGCAAGCCAGGAAGAGAGCACTTATCAAGAAATGAATCTGCCAGCACCTCGATCTCAGACTTCCCAACGTCCAGAACCCTGAGAAATAAGTGCTGCTGTTGTTTTTTTATGGCAGCCAGGGCAGACTAAGACAATTATACCTCAGGAATTGTTTGACTAGAGGGATTGTCATTCTGCCTTTTCAGTGTGTTGGGGCATCCCGGTTGCTAAAGAATGGGGACTGGAGCTTGGGGTTACGAGGAGCAACTATGGGTCTACATCCCATACTCACACTTCACCAACTGTGAGACTCATTGTGATCAGAGGTGAGCATCACGTTCCCCCCCAACCCCTTCTTGCTACCCAGAGTTAGGGAAGAGCCTGCTTCTTGCCCTTGCTGGCTGGTCAGAACCGTATGAGTTCCAAGACCTTGTTATGGAATGACTCTTTCTGAGCACTGCCCTGAGGTCGCTGGCCCTCCAGACAGGCACAAGCATCCTCTCTTTCCACAAACATCTGTTCTGTTGGGCCTCCAAGTGGGAGGGTGGGCGCTTGGTGGCTGCCTGGCTCAGAAAGTGCCCATTATGAGCAGTGGATCATCTTGCATTCCATTAAGCATGTGATTACAGCCAGATGCTGTGGTGATGGGCATACAACAACTCCCTATAATAACCGTAATTACGATCCTGGTGTTTCTTTAGCTCAACATACTCTGAACTTCTTAAGTCAGAAGAAATTTGAAAGAATTGCTTATTAGAGGCTGCAATCAAATGGAGAAGGAGAACTTTCTTTATAAAGGGGGAAAATTCCTCCCTGACATTTTGGTTTATGCACAGCTTCGCCCTGACAGTGGCATGGTTCTGCAGTGCAGAATGAGCATGGCTCTGGCTCCACACGCCTACTCTTATTTCTCTGCTTCCCTGTGCTTTGCTCTGCCTGGTTCCTTCTCAGCTGCTTCTCCTGGCTGGAAAGGAACACAAGCACCTGCCTGCCCGTCAGCTCCCATGCCCCCCACTGTGGGAGTTTGCCAAGTGGGGCACCTCCCCTGCCCACTCGGGTGAAGATCTTGGAATACCCAGGGAGAGGGGGTCGTTCGACGCTGAAATTGGCTGTGTGCTGTGATGACTAACAGCCACCTGGGCCTGCCATTCTTGTGGATCCATCTATTTGTGGAACCCGGAGCTGTTTAGGGGATATTTGTGCACACACAGTCTTTACTTGTAGGAGCACATTTAAAGGAGCTGGAAACCCAGTCTGTGAAGAAATATGTTGCCTTCGTTTTCTAGAGTTGCCATAACAAAATACCGCACACTGGGTGGCTTCGGTAAGGCATTTATTGTCTCGCAGTTCTGAAGGCTAGAAGCCAGAGATCAAGATTTCTGCAGGAGTGGTTCCTTCCAAGGGCTGTGAGGGAGGGATCTGCTCCAGGCCGCCTTCCTTGGCTTGTAGATGAATGTCTTCTCCTTGGATTATCTTCACATTGTTTTCCCTCTATGCATGTCTTTCTCTTCACATGTTTTTTTTTTTTTTTTAAGGACACCAGTCAGATTGGATTAGGGGCTCACCCTTCTCCAATATTTTAACTCCAATCATTTTAACTAATTACATCTGCAACAATACCATCTCCAAGTAAGGTCACATTCTGAGGTACTGGAGGTCACACTGTGAGAACATCAACATATTTATTTGGGGGAGGACACAAATTCAACCTATAACATGCATTGTGAGCCTACCATGTGCCCAGCACTGTGCTGAATTCAGAGGATACACTTGAACAAGAAGGCAGTTTCTACCCTCCCAGAGCTTGACAGGAATACAGAGAGTAAAGGGGAAAATTACACAATAAAGTGATCAATAGATAAAGTGATCAACACTGCAATAGGGCCCTAGGAGGGGCCATGGGAAATCACAGGAGGAGCTCCAACCTAGGTTAGGAGCCTGGGGAAGGCAGCCCCCGAGGAGGTGAAGCTGAGGCTGAGGTCTAGAGGATGATAGGAGCTCACCAGGGAAAGATGGGGCAGAGCAGAGACAGCAGAGGGAGACAAAAAGACCTTGTCAAAGGTCACAGAGCTAATGGTGGCAGCACCAGCCCATGACCTCTGGCTTCAGAGTCCACACTCTTAACGATGACCCTACTCTATCCTACAAGCAGGTGCCACTTCATCATCCCACCCAGAAGAACGCCCCGCATGCAACAGGCCCTTAATAAATACTTGTGGAATGAATGTTGGCGATGATCAGATGTGTATGGTGGGTGACAGAGGTTGGGGGGCAGGTGTCAAAGGTGACTTCCAGGACTTTCAGCTTGGGTGGGAGGTGAGGCTATTCACTGAGCTGAGGATCATGAAGGCGAAAGCTGTTACTGGGGCTGTGGAGAGAAAGCGACTGGGACATCCTGAAGGAACACAGCGCTTCTTACACCCCGGGCATCTGGAGCCTCGGGGCCCCCCTCAATAGTTTCGTATCACCGCTGCCTTGGTGAGAATCACATCAATCTGAAACTTTTTCGGCCTTACCCCATAACAGCTGAATAACAGCTATTAGCTTTGGACTCTAGGCATTTTTATGAGATCTTAGTTCCAGGGCTTGAGGTTTGGCAAAAAGAGCATATTATTCACACACAAAACAACTACATTAAAATAGCATTAAGAGTCTGGTTTACACTGACAAAACCTAGGAAATTCAGAATTATGGGGAAAAGCCTGTCCTGAGTTCACCCTCACCACTGGGCTGGTGTTGTTCCTTGTGCATTGAAGGGGAACAGAAAGGTCCCCACTGGGCAGAAGGAGCCACACTGGGGAAACACGAGGCAGCCCAGGTGAGGGGGGGGGAGGAGGTGGAGAAAGGGCCATTACAGCAAGGGCCACGGTCCCGGGGCCAGGCCCACCCCCTGGAGCCTGTATGGTGATGCAGGCATGAAGCGCCAACCCTGGAGGTCACAGCCCAATCCCGGGGCCAGGAAAACATGTCAGCACCAGCCTCTGGCTCCTCTGGGCTGGAGGTCTCCTTCAATGAGACATTCACATCTTTGCCCCATGGGGAAGAAGACTTATATTTCCATCCCACTACTGAACTTGGACACAGGAGAACTCACAGGCAGATACATTGCTTCCCCACCTAATTCTCATCTTTTGAAGGAACTGAGGAGAAAGCAGCTCAATAATGGGTGAACAAAAAGTGTTGGCTGTGTTACCACACGGAAGCGTGGCTGGTTATAGCACTGGGAGACCACTCTGTTAAGTAAGTTTGAGAATTTAAATAATCTTGATTTGGGGTTGCATTGAGTTGGGGAGAGAAGTGAGGAAAAGAAATTCCCTCCTCTTGGACAAAAAAGACCTTTCTCTATTTGAGAGAAGGTGGAACCATTTGTCACTCACTTACTTGCTTGCTTTATTTATTTATTTATCTATCTATCTCTCTATCCGTCCAGGTTTATTGAGGTATAATTGACAAGGAAAATTGTAAGATATTTAAAGTGTACAACATGATGATTTTCCATATATATATTCACTGTGAAAAGATTTCCCCTGGGGAGTTAATTACCACGTTCATCACCTCACATAGTTAACTTTCTCGTGTGCGTGAGAACATTTTAGTTCTACTCTCTTGGCAAATTTCAATTATATGACATAGTGTTATCAATTATAGTCACCATGTTATACATTAGGTCCTCAGACCTTATTCATCTTATAACTGACAGTTTGTATAATTGGTTCTTCGGACATACTTTGGGAAGAAATTTCTGTAATTCTAGAATTCACCAGGGCATTTTGGGTAAGAACTTCCCCCAAGCTTTTGAAAATAAAGTGTAATCCAAGAGCTCGAAAATGAGTCAGGTTGGTTTTAAATATGGTGAGAGGGCTTCCCTGGTGGCGCAGTGGTTGAGAGTCTGCCTGCTGAGGCAGGGGACACGGGTTCGTGCCCCGGTCCGGGAAGATCCCACATGCCGTGGAGCGGCTGGGCCCATGAGCCATGGCTGCTGAGCCTGCGCATCCGGAGCCTGTGCTCCGCAATGGGAGAGGCCACAACAGTGAGAGGCCCACATACAGCAAAAAAATAAATAAATAAAAGAAAGAAAGAAAGAAAGAAAAAGAAAGAAAGAAAGAAAGAAAGAAAGAAAGAAAGAAAGAAAGAAAGAAAGAAAGAAATATGGTGAGAGTTACCCCATATAACCAATTTTAAAATGACAAAATACAGTCCTTGGAGAAGCTGCCATGGTCTAGCCTAAAGTGACAGGGGTGGCAGGGATAGTGAGGCACCCCTCCATATACAAGAACCCCGAAGGGATTTTGTAAAATAAAAATAAAATGTGATGTTAATTCCACCAAGTTATTGTTCTCTTCCAATAGCTGTATGTATGTATGTATGTATGTATGTATGTATGTATGTATGTACGCGGGCCTCTCACTTCTGTGGCCCCTCCCGTTGCGGAGCACAGGCTCCGGATGCGCAGGCTCAGCGGCCATGGCTCATGGGCTCAGCCGCTCCGCGGCACGTGGGATCCTCCCGGATCGGGGCACGAACCCATGTCCCCCGCATCGGCAGGCGGACTCCCAACCACTGCGCCACCAGGGAAGCCCCCAATAGCTTTTTAATTTCATTAAACTGTTCATCCTCCCAATTTCTCAGTGATTAATAAATCTCTTTTCTCTGCCCTACAGTTACTATTCACCAGAATAATAACCAAATGGATGGGCTCATTTAACCCTATAGTAACCCTATGAGGGAGCTACTCTTGTTATCCCCACTGATAACGTAACGATGTTATTTATCACTGGGATCTGTAATGATGCTAGGGTATTGACCAAGGTCACACATATGTGGCGGAGCTGGAATTGGAACCCCACGTTCCAGTTAAGCTGGCACTTAGCCATCCATACCCCCAAGACCTGAGTTGCCTGTTAAAACCAGCTGGGAGACATCCAGAGCCATAGAGCTCATGACTCTTCCAGAAGTTCTCATCTTAGCTTGAGAAACCCTTTTCTCTATTAACCAAATGAGGGATAGAAAAAGCAATTGTGCTCATTTCTAAACTGTTCAAAGTGACTTTAAGAATCATGTCTTCATGAAAGTACATTGAAGGCCCATTTCATTTACCTCTCTTCTCAAATGGGAAAACTGAGAGGGTTTTATGCTACCAGCTCAAAAGTTGAGCTGGGGATAAAGTGCAGGAAGACTCAGGCTTTAGCAAATGACCTGGCATCAGGACTTCCCTGGTGGTGCAGTGGGTAAGACTCCACGCTCCCGATTTATGGGGCCCTGGTTCGATCCCTGGTCGGGGAACTAGATTCCACATGCATGCCACAACTAAGAGTTCACAAGCCGCAACCGAGAAGCCCACATGCCGCAACTAAAAGATCCCACGTGCTGCCACTAAGATCCAGCACAGCCTAAATAAATAAATAAACATTTTTTTAAAAAAAGGAAAGAAAAAAGAAAATGACCTGACATCACTTTTCCAATATGCTATAAAATGTTAATAATTCTGAGTAATCTGACTGAAAATGCATTAAAGTACAGGACAGCAGGAAGTTGAGAGAAAGTCATTTTTTGTGCCCCTCCTGACCTGTCATTTAGCAAAGCGGGGACAACTTTGGCTCTGTCATGGAGTGCGGCTAATAAGATGTCAGAGCCGTGATTCTGTGACACTCCATCAGAGGATACTGGTGGTACCTCCCTCTTTTCTGTTTGGAAGAAAGAGACAGGAGGGGTTGTTCAAATACTGGCTGGGGATGCAGTGCGGAGAGACAGTATAAACATGGGCTAGAACAAGTTCAGAGAGACACACAGGACATGGTAACATCAGTAGAACCAGGCCTGTCAAAGCCAGTGACAGACAGCACATGGAAGATTTCTTGTGGAGCTCTAGATAATTCTGTCCCGGCTAGAATCTTTAGTTGACAGTCCAGAAGGGCCTGTTAACTGTGACTTAACTTTAAGTTTGAATGAAAAGTACAAGTAGTTGACATGTTTCTTGGTAACACCTTTTTTTTTTTTTTTTTTTTTTTTGCGGTACGCGGGCCTCTCACCGTTGTGGCCTCTCCCGTTGCGGAGCACAGGCTCCGGACGCGCAGGCTCAGCGGCCACGGCTCACGGGCCCAGCCGCTCCGCGGCATGTGGGATCTTCCCGGACCGGGGCACGAACCCGTGTCCCCTGCATCGGCAGGCAGACTCTCGACCACTGCGCCACCAGGGAAGCCCGGTAACACCTTTTGATAAAGGATGCATTTGTCTCTAGTTTTGTACTAAAAGTCTTTAGTTGGGACTCTCTTGAGTTAAAACTCCTCTCTGGAGGTTGAATTTTGAGCCTTTTCCACCTTCCCCATCCCACGAGCCTGCTCCTAGCACACATACACACACACACATACACACATGTGCACAGCCCCACCAATCCCGGGTGAGGGCTCACTCGACCGGGATGTGAGCTGCAGGCCTGTGCTCAGTATATCCCCACCAGACTGAAGCTGTGAGGCCCCAGTGGGACCAACGCAGGAGGTCTGAGCCAGTCTTGCTCCCTACCTCCCAGGAAATCTCTCTTTTTAATCATGCCCATGGGTTGTTTTCTACTTGAGCTGTGAGGACTCAGTGAGAAGAAAATGGTAGAAGAAAGAAATGCTCAGGTATCAGAAACAGGGGTGTTGAGAAATGAGAACGAGGTATAGGGTTTCACTGACCCTTTCTCTTTTCCCTTTGCTGCCTTTCTGTAGTTCAAAATCCCGCAGGTGTGAACATGGTAAAATATGTATCCTTGTTTTATCACATCTTTAAATAACACCACACTCTGAGGCAGGTCGAGTTATGAAACCTGAAGGTGCAGAAAGTCAGGTGGAGGATGGGGGGGGACACACCTGCTCTATGAAGTCTCTGGGTTCATCCCCCGGCACTTGGCATCCTGGTGACAAGAACAAGGCAGTCACCGCATGACCAGCTAGCTTCTCCTGGAGATGACGAAAGCCACGCAAACCTTTCGATTCCACGGCAACCACAGGAAGGCAGGCTGGTCTCTGAGCCTGGGAGAGAGAACGGAGCAGCACGGCTGGCTGGGCCCTACCACCGCCTTCCTGTGTTGTCGCCTCTCACACCCCGCCGAGGTTTTGTCTTTGGAAACACTGAAGAGAAAGTGTGTGCGGCTCTTGTAAAAGCTGTTTGACTAGGGTCGGTTGGCTTTGCTGCTGCCCAGAGGCAGGAGGAAGGAAGAAGTGAGTAATCACATTATTCGCTGGCTCTGCTGCAGTGCTGGATGGCTTCACAGGGTCTGTCTTGGGCTGGGAGGTCGGCAGAGACCCCCGAAATCCGGCACCCTGTGATTCTCAGGAGTAAGTGCCCTTCACGTCCTGCTGTCAAGGACCATGGACACGTTGTCATTGCTGGAAAGGTTGAGACCATTCTGACTGGCTACAGTCACACTGGGTGTTTTAAATTTTAGTCGGTAGACAAACAAGCCTTTGTTGTTTCTTTCAGGCAACAAACTACCTTTCTGAAGATGACAGCAGGCCCATTTCATAGAAGACCCAGGTGGCTTCTGATATCAGTTAACAGCATTAAAAAATGTTTGCAAAGGGGGAAAAGAAAATCACAATTTTTTACTTTCAAGTAACTGAAAATATGATTACAAAGTACCCTTGCCTGTCCTCTCCCTGCTACCTCTACATCAAAGGATAAAGTTACTTTTCTAGAAAAGGACATCAGCAAGTGCAAATTCACACGTAGGATGCCTGTGACGTGCCAGCACCCAAATGTGCTGAGGAGTGAGAGCGGAGGTGGAGCGACAGGCTGATGAGGACTTCCTCAGGGCAGGAGCTGCAAATCGGCTTTAGAGGAGACAGGAGAGCATGGCCAGCAGAGCGAGCGATTTCCAAGGGGACAAGGATGGGAGGGAGAAAATGGATGCAGAAAAGTCTCTGGGATAAGAGAATTGTACTTTTTCGTTTGTCCAAAAGCGAGTGATGTAAATCCAGCAGGAAATGCAGATTTATGACATGGTTGGGACAATCGTTCAGAAGAAATTTTATTTTCCTAGTTTAGTTTGTGGTTGTCGTTCTGACTCTCAAAACATGACTCTCACTTTGCAGCCAGTGCGGGTGTGGTCACTGAGTCCACACATATGGAGTCAGCCACACCTCCGTGCCAGGCCCGTTTCTCGGGGCTGCCTGGGGGGGCCTTGAAAAACACCGGCAATGTCCCTGCTGCCCTTGAGCTCGCTCTCTTGCCTGGGAGACGGGCAGATGGCAAGTGGATAAACAGAGATCAAGTCTCAGAGTGAGAAGAAAAATAAAATGCTCACGTGATAAGTGATGGAGAGGGAGTAGCGTTTGATAGGGTAGTTGGGAAAGACCTCTCGGAGGCTGGGACATTTGGTCAGGGAACTGAATAAATGTCAAGAAGCAGCAGCCAATCTTGCAGAGTGAAACATGCATTCCAGGCAGAGAGAACAGAAAGTGCGACAGCCCTGAGGAAATGAGACTGGTGCTCTAGGAACAGAGGCCAGGGCGGCTGAGAAGGAGAGGGATTGGGCAGGACAGTGACAGGAGAGGAGGTGGGAGGTATGGGCCAGATCAGAGGGGCCTTGGAACTCAAGCAAGGAATCTGACTTTATTGTTATAGGTAATAGGAAAGCAAGGCCAGAGATTTGATTTAGGTAGAGTAGGATTATAATTCACCATGTAAACACAGTGTATGAATTAGACCCTAGCAGGCAATCCCAGAAGCTCTCAGAGCACTGGAAACGTGGGTGAATGGATGACTAACCAGGGATCAGAGGTGTCCTTGGGGTCTATAAAGTGGATAGATCCACACAGGATTTTTTTGGACCTTATAAGAGACTCTAGTACCTTACACAGATACATATTCACAAGTATACGTACTGTACCAGGAGCATCCAAATGACATATGTATACTCCATTTTCTAAGCATGTGTGTGGTCATGAATGATATCCAAATTTAAAAGACAATGAATTCTACAGACTGCAACTAGCATTCGCAGTGGCTCTTCTAAGATTCCATGTCTGGCGAGCATGCTGCAAACACCATCTGAAAAGGAGAGGGGGAAATCTCAGCTCTGGTTCCAAACCAGCCGCCATCCTCAGGAAGCCCCCAGGACCCTCGGGAAGAACCAATCTGTCTGTTATCATCACTGTGACAGATCAGAATCATGGGTATCTTGTCATCGTTTCATGGCCAAGATTTTGTCTCCAGACTCTAGCTCACTCATTTCTGACAACACGCAGAAAGTGAAACACGCCTCCCCACCCCTCTTCTTTCCTTTTAAAACTTATGAATTTTGCAGTTTTGTTAAAATTAAAAGTTGCTTGAGATTTTCAGAATGAGATATCCCTTCACCCATCAGCATGTAGATGGCAAGATTTAAGGGGGTGGAAAAATATTAAATGTAGATCATCTTGGAACGTACAGAATGCGCTATAACATTTTTAGAGAAAGGAAGAGGATTTTAAAATTCAGGCAGCCCACCATACACCAATGAGGAGTGTGTCAGAAGTATTCTTTTCATCAATTTTGACGGCTCCGGGGCCCCAGCAGAGAAGCCACCCTGTTCTCTGTTGTCTAATGGACGCTGGTTAAAAGGTTTCTGTGCAGAAAAGTGGTATCCATCTCCAATCTTGCCTGCCTTGTTCCATCAAGTCAGGGTTGATGAGAGAGGCCCAGGTAATTTGTTCTGCTGCTCTTGTCCCGATAGCTGATCTCAGGATGGCACTAGATGTGCTGTTTACTATTTGGCCACCTGCCATGAGTCTTGCATTTTAAAGGACTTTAAAATAGAAACGCACACACACAGTTCAGAATGCTAAGCTAGAAGACTCTTATTTTCTATTCTAAACATTTCAACTTACAATTAAGGAAACAGATCCACGGTGAATGGTTTATTTTCCAAGGTAGCACCAGGACAGGAAGTCACATTTCCTTCGACCAAATTCACCCAGAGCCACTTTTCCGTTTTATAGTCCCCCAACAGTCTAGGCTCGCTGACAGCTCTCGTAGGGCTCAGCCACGCGGTGTTAAAGCAGTTGTAGGGGATTCTGCTTTAACGTGGTCAGGGTAGAATACAACCTCCAAATACAATATGGCCTTTATTTTGATTCACCTTTTTCCTTCAAATCCCAGTGATTCCTAATCTATCAAATTATGCTAGCCAAAACCCTCATCTACACAAAACACAGCCAGAGATCAAGAAGTAAGCAAGAAAGGCACCTTTTAGGCAAAAATAGCTCTCTTCTGGTCCACACTAAAGATGGTGCATGCTGAGTCCTCTCAGGCCTTGGTTGGTGTCTCAGACTCCAGTTTAACAACCTTAACAAGCTGGTTTGAAGGGTTTTTCAGCACCCAGAAGCCTGGGAGCAGCAAAGAAGGAAATAGAAGAGATGCTCCTATGGGTCAGGAGCTGCAGGCCACACTCTGATGGCACCAAGAAGGCACCCCAGACCACAAGGCAGGGAAACACCAATATCCACCAAAAGCAGACACACTGTTCAAAAGGATGGTCTCTCAAACCTCCACAGGCCCTGGAACCAGCTCTGCCAACAGCTGGAGACAGCGATCAATGCTTTGAAGCTATTCCTGATTTAAACATTTAAAAAGTACACACTGCTATATTTAAAATACATAACCAACAAGGACTTAGTGTATAGCACAGGGAACTCTGCTCAATACTCAATACTCTGTAATAACCCAAATGGGAAAAGAATTTGAGAAAAAATGGAATTAATTTAAAAAAAGGTTTTATTTTATTTATCATGCTTTGAAGAAACAGAAAAGTGCAATATGTTTTAGCAAGACTGGCAAGACTACGACGCAACGTGGCGGTAACTGTTAAAATTGTATTGTGTGAAGGGTATAAGGACACAAAACCCCTCAGGTGTGTAAGATCCCCAGCGGCTTTGAGTGGTCCAAATATTCCCGATGCTCGATTCTCTTCTCTTCAGCCTCCGCTGAAATCCAACCCCAGCCAGCCAAGGAGATCACGTGCTGATCCCCGATTTTTACGCTAAGGAAACATTGATCGTCTTGGAAAACAGCTTCAATTACACCTCAGTGCAAATTACAGACGATCTGGGCGGTGAGCATGTTTTGAGACGATGTCCATCCCAGTCCTGGGTCTATCCCGGTCCTGGGTCTATCCACAATACTCAGCAGACCCTGAGGGGGAGGTCAATTCTTTTACATTTTCTACCTAAACTGGACACTTTCTGTACACACTGCTCTCAACCTCCTCCCCTTGAAGAGTAATTTGTTTGGTACTGGGATTTTTTTTTTTTTTTTTTTTAATGTGCTGGACCATGCTGGTTAGACGAAGACATTGTCACAGCTGTTTTGTTAAAGTATGCATTTCTTGTATGCTCTTTATCCCACTCGTCCTTATAAATGAATATGTTTTTATGGTTTTTCCTCATAAAAAGCAAATTGGAAACCAAAGAATACTATTTTTAAAACAAAGAATCTTTACAAGAAAAGACTCTCTTCTGAGGACTTTAAACAGAAACACACACACACCCCACCCCAATCTACCCACCCCACACACACCAAAGTTACGAAACAGGAAAAAATTCTCAGTACAACTTGGGGACGCTGAAGTTCTTTTAAAACTATTTTCAAACAGGGCTGTTGTTCAAACCCTGGAGTCCGGGTCACAAAATCTAAGTACGTAGGAGACACTTCCACATGCAAGAGAAGGAGCCGAAGTCCTGGCCTGGCCACACTGCTGGGTGGACTCACAGGAGGGTCGTGAGCACATCAGTAATTGTTCTAAGGCCAAAGACACAGCCTTTGGGAAAAACAAAAAGATGCCCAAGAGCTCTCCTCACTAGTGGCTGCCCACAAACAAAACCAGTGGCCCAGGGTGGTAATCCCTCAGATATCAGAGTCAGTTGGAAAAAAACTATGGCACCAATTAATTTGGATTTCCACACCCGACTCTTTCCCTATCTGGTCAATTGTAAATTGGTTTTTTCCAGTTGGACCGAACGACCCAGGAAAATAAAAATTTAAAACAAGCAAAAAAAAAAAAAAAAAAAAATCCTCAACAAACTAGCATTTCTTAATCAAGTAGTTGTTTTGTTCCCTACCTCCCCATGCCCAATGTGGACTTACAAATAGGCACAGCCTCACTCAGACCATTCCACCAGTCCTGCCAGCAGCTGAGAGCTTAGCTAAAATGATCATCATAGTCAACTGGAATTCTGAAACCAACTAATGCTCGGTTTGGTGCTGTTTATTGGAAATGGGTGAATTATTCCATGATCTAAGTGTTGACCCCTTTAGTGTGCCTTCCCAGACAGCTGCGTTCTTCGGAAAACTGCAAAAGAACATAGGAGAGTACAAGAACCCTGGATGGCTGAGAAAGATTTTGCTGGCACAAAAGTCAAGGGAAAAAAAAAGTGTTTTCGAGCAATACTGTGTAAGTTTAGCAATCTAAGGACTTATTCTCTTTGCAGAGAGTGCACATGACTAACACAGCCAATTGTGAGTGAGTGAAGTGAGCATTGAAAAAAAGTGTAAAATGAAAGACAATTTCAAATAGTTGTAATGTTATGTTTCTGAAATTAAACTTCTGGTTAACGTGGTAGAAGAAGTAGGGATTTTATTTTACTCTCTTCTCTGAAAACTCTGTCTTCAATGAAACAAAGAAATGACCATGCCCCAAACAAAACATACTGCCCAAAACTCTAAAGCCTGGACTGAGGTGGGGAAGGAGTCTAAGGACCATGTCTTTAGAGCTCAGGCAAAATGCCGATTTCATCAATGTCATATCTGAAGACAAAGCCAGCATCCTTTGCAGGGCTTTAGGGAAGGTTGTGCAGGCAGGGCCTGCAAATGGATGATGGCCCAGAGGCTGAGCAGAGGGAGCTGGAATGAAACCCCTGCTCTGTTCTACAAGCAGAGCTAAATCCTTTCCCCAGATCACCCAAAGACAGCATCTGCTCCCCAAGCACTAGCCAGCAGGCATTACCCAAAGCCCTCTTGTAATTCACACATGACCCCATGTAGGCTGGTGACAGCCCTGGGTCTTCAGTTAGAGAAAGGAGATCTGGGAGCTGGACATGCTATGGATGAAGAGGAGAAAGTCTGAGCAGAACCCACTCCAAACAGAACCCAGTCCACCCTCTGAAATGGTACAGAGTCAGCCTGTGCTTGAGGTATCTCCCTATATCTGCTAACTCATTTCTTTGGAAACATATCTCCCATTTATTTTTGACCTTCAAGAATGAGGGTGGTTCTCAGCAAAGTCCTTTAAATAAAAAATAACCCAGTTATAGTTGCTTCCCTCTCTCTAACTAAGCAAGCAAGGATGAAAGGAACATAGGCGAAAACAAGTGAAGGACACACATCACAAGAAGACTCTCTTAAGGAAACAAATTTCAGCCAGCAAGATTTCTTTTAAAAAAAGAAAGAAGGAGGGCTTCCCTGGTGGCACAGTGGTTGAGAGTCCGCCTGCCGATGCAGGGGACACGGGTTAGTGCCCCGGTCCGGGAAGATCCCACGTGCCACGGAGCGGCTGGGCCCGTGAGCCGTGGCCGCTGAGCCTGCGCGTCCGGAGCTTGTGCTCCGCAACGGGAGAGGCCACGGCAGTCAGAGGCCCACGTACCGCAAAAAAGTAAATAAATAAATAAATAAAAATAAAAAAAGAAAGAAGGGAAGAAAGAAAGAAGAAAGGAAGGAAGGAAGGAAGGAAGAAAAAGGAAGGAAGGAAGGAAGGAAGAAAAGAAGAAAAGAAAAAGATTTTATGTGTTAATTTTACATGTCAATATGATTGGGCTAAGGGATGCCCGGAGAGCTGGTTAAACATTATTTCTCAGTGTGTTTGGGAGAGTGTTTCTAGAAGAGATTAGCATTTGAATCTGTAGACTGGGCAAAGAAGACTGTCCTCACCAGTGTGAGTGGGCCTCACTGAATCCATTGAAGGCCCGAAAGAACAAAAAAGCAAAAGAAAGAGGAATTTGCTCTTTTTGCTTGAGCTGGGACAGCTGTCTTCTGCCTTCAGTGTTCCTGGTTCTCAAACCTTCAGACCTGGACTGAATTACACCACTGGCATTGCTGGTCCTCTAGCCTGCAGATGGCAAATAGTGGGACTCCTTGGCCTCCATAATCATGTGAGCAAATTCTATAATAAATCTCTTTTATTTACACCTATAGCTAGCTAGCTATTTCTCTATCTATCTATCCGTCTAACTACCTCCTGTTGTTTCTCTTTCTCTGGAGACGCCTAACACAGGGGGAAAAAAAGAGACAAAAACTCAATAACTAATTGGCAAACAACAGAAAACAATCAAAAGGAAACTAGCAAATATGTACATTTGAAATTTTGATCAACCCTGTTAATTGGACATCTAAAGATGCTCACCAATATTCACTCGCACCAAAAATAGATAAGAGTTTTCCCACATCCATGCTAACTTTGGATATTTTCAATTTTTTAAACTCATGGTAGTCTGTTGGATGGTAAAATGGCTTCTCTTAATTTTAATTATCATTTGCCCAGTGGTTACATTTGTTTACTGGTCATGTGTATTTGGCCACATCCAGAAGTATCCTCCTGTGCTGGGAAGAATCCTGAAAAGAAATATGAATGACATTCTCAATTGGGAAAAAGCAGACTCAGTACTTTTGAGGTCAGACTCTGCTAGCATTCTAGCAGTGTAGAGTAAGCTCAGTCATTAGGGACAGACTTTTGAGAAAATCTAGAGGGTCAAATTACATTAAGAGGTTTTCTAAATTTGGGGTCAGCCAAAGGCACAGAACAGAGAAGAAACAGAATCAGAGAAGTCAGGGAAACCTTATCCCGGGGTCAGACAAAGCAGTGTCCTAAACATTGTGGCTGAGATAAAAGAGTAATACTGAAAAGGCCTTCATCTACCAAAGTAGTCTTGCTAACACCCATTACTTTGAAAGTAATGATTTGGGGACCAGGCTTTGAATCTTTGAAGGTCCATGGTTAAGCAACAAATATGCACAAGATTTCTGAGTACCTACTATGCAGCAGACATTGTCCTAGGCACTGAATAAATCAGAAGGCACTGGAGGGGGGCCCTTCAAGATGGCGGAGGAGTAAGACTTGATCACCTTCCTCCCCACAAATACATCAGAAATACATCTACACGTGGAACAACTCCTATAGAACACCTACTGAATGCTGGCAGAAGACCTCAGACCTCCCAAAAGGCAAGAAACTCCCCACGTACCTGGGTAGGGCAAAAGAGAAAAGAAAAAACAGAGACAAAAGAATAGGGACAGGACCTGCACCAGGGAGGGAGCTGTGAAGGAGGAAAGGTTTCCACACACTAGGAGCCCCTTCACTGGCAGAGACAGGGGGTCAGGGGG
>RJWK010043340.1:0-18795 GCA_004363435.1 Platanista minor
TCAGATATATGCATAGCAAATATTCCATTCTCTAGCTTTTCTTTTTCTTAATGGTATCTTTTGAGAGAAAAGGTTTTTAATTTTGATAAAGTTCTATTTATCAATTTTTTTTTCTTTCATGTTCATGTTTATTTGTGTCCTATCAGAGCAATTTTTTCTTTCCTAAGGTCAAAAAGATTTTCTCCTATATTTTCTTCTAGTTTTATTGTTTTAGCTTTCCTATTTTGTTTGTGCTTGTTTTGGGTTTTGTTTTTTACTCCTATTCTGAAAAGATGATTTAACCAGATGTAGAAATCTAGCATGGCAGTTGTTTTCTCTCAACAATTTTAAGGTATTATTCCATCATCTGGTATCTCCTGTTGCTGATGAAAACTCTGCTATCAGTCTGACTGCTGCTCCTTTTAAGCAATCTGTATTTCTCTCAGATACCTTTTATTTCTATATTCTTGCCACACTGTAGTTTCACTAAGTTTATCTAGGTGTGAGGGGTTTTTTGCTCTGCTTAACAATTAGGATGTCTTTTTCATCCCAGGATTCAGGTCTACCTTTGATTCTAGAAAAGGCTTATCCATTACTTTTTTCAAATATTACTTCTCTCCCATTTTTGCTATACTCTTTCAAGAATACCTACTAGTAACTACTTACAATTTCCCAACTTACCCTCCATGGCCTTCTTAAATTTCCTGCATCCCAGATGACTTAGAAAGTTCTGCCTTCCATCTCACTTCCTTCAACTATGTCAAGTTCAATATCTCATTTATAGGGGTTGCTTTTTTCTTTATTTCAATGATTATATTTTCCATTTCCAAGATTTCTGACTCATTTTTATTTACATTCATCTATTCTTAATGTAGTTGCCTACTTAGTTCATGTTTTGTAGTTGTTTTATTTTACTAAACAACTGTAAATGTATTGATTTTACAGTAATTTTCAGATTCCTCTATTATTTAGTTTCTCAGGTATGAGTTCCTCCAATTTTGTTTGACAATTCATACTGCATGGGACTGGCCTACCTAACAGCCACTCCCTCTCCCCTTCTCTGCTAATAAAAACCAAGTTTATCTTGAGTGGCAATGTGTCCAGCCAATATATCTAATTGGTCTAAGTCAGTTGTGAATATTTCTTTCCCTTTACCAGACATTCAATGTCCCAGTCTCCCCTGGAGCCATGGCAAGCCATGTGACCCAGTTCTGCCTAAAAAGATATAATGAAAATTCTGCCTGGGTGCTTCTGGGAAGGCACGAATTGTGATATCTGGAGCTGCAGCAGCCATCTTATGACCGTAAAGCAAAAAACCACAAACCCAGCAGAAAGAAGAAAGACAGATCTTGGATCCTTGATGGTATTGTTGAGCTGCTAGACCATCCTGAGACAGCCTGCCTCCAGTTCTCATTATTAAGAAAGATAATAAATGTCTATATGGTTTAGGGCACAATTACTTGCTGCTGAAATTATTCCAAGCTGGTAGAGGAGGCTTTCCCCCTCCCCGTGGTGGTAGGATGCCTCAGCCTAGCTCCTAGGAGAGCTGCAGCTCAGAAGTACAGCCTCCCCTCACTGGGTGTTCCTTGGTCCTGATGCCAAGCCAGGATAGAACTTGGTCCACCTCCCAGTCATGCAGGTACCTTGCTTCTGCCCTCTGCTGCAGGTGAGCAGCTTATTACCTGCTAAAACTCCAGATGGGTTGGTTGGAATGTTCTCAGCTTCCAGTCACAGGCATGGAAGCACACTGCCAGCACTGGTTTCATGACAGGAGGCTCAAGCAAGACTCACCACTCACCCACCTCTGTTCCCCTCCTACTTTTAAATCCTTGATCCCAAATTCACTTCCTTCAACCCCACCTCCCACAGGCCTCCAGCCTCAGCCAACCTCACTGCTTCCAGACGCTGCTCCCTCCACGTCCTGGGAGGTTTTCCTCCTTTCCTTTAGCTCAGCTATGCAGTTCTAACTTTTGTTTATAAATCATCCATAATTTCTGTATGTGTGGAAAAGAAATTTCCACATCTACTCAATTTGCCACCTTGCCTAAAGTCCATCCCAGTGCATTTTTTAAGTGTTGTACTGTTGTAAGAGATTCTTACAAATAGGCTTACTCTTGTAAATATGTGGAAATGCAAAAAATATAAAAGTAAAAATGAACATTAACCTACCACCACTGTTAACACTTTGATACATTTCTCTCCAATATTTTTTCTGTGGATATTTGTGAACATATTGTTTTATAAGATTGTGGGACTAATGTAATACACAGGGTTATATCTTGCCTTTTTCTATTTAATACATTATGGACATTTTCATATATATACACATATATAACATGTTTATAAAATATATAATATATTTAAAACAAAACTCATAGATACAGAAAAAAGAATGGTGGTTGCCAGAGAGGTGGGCAAAATGGGTGAAGGGAGTTGACAGGTACAAACTTCCAGTTTTAAAATAAATAAGTCATGGGGATGTAATATTGAGCATGGTGACTAGAGTCAATAATATTGTAGCGCATCCTTGAAAGTTTCCCAGAGAGTAAATCTTAAAAGTTTTCAACACAAGAAAAAAATAATTTTTTATAACTTTGTAGGGTGATGGATGGTTACTAGATTTATTGTGGTGATCATTTTGTAGCATATACAAATATTGAATTATTATGTTGTACACCTGAAATTAATATGTTATATGTCATTCATACCTCAATAAAAAATAATAAACCACATATGTTTATTAAATACATAAAATATGTAAATAATATTCTGTTATAGATGTTTATATATCATATATAACATAGAGATCTACCATAATTTCCCTACTCCCTTATTATGGGTATTTTGTTGTTTTTAACTTGAACCTACTATACATAATGTTGCATCATAAATATTTCAATATTTCCTTAGGAAAGAGTCCTAGAAATAGGATTACTGAGACAAAAGATATGAACATTTTAAAAATATATATACATATTGCCAAAGCGCTTTCCCAACACATGTTCATCCTCTCAGACTCTGAGTGTAAAACTGTTTTAATCTTGCCAATTTGAAAGATAAAAAAGTCTCAGTGTTCTCTTAATTTACATTTCTTTGATACTCATAAATTTGAACATTTTTCATATGTTAATTAGCCATTTGTCTTTCCTTCCAGTGCATTTTAAATAAGATTGTATTTACTTACAACTTTGCAAAAACAGTTATTTCACAAATCAAATCAAAATACCTGATTTTAGTGTATAAACCAGCCTCAAAAGACATAATGGAGAATTGGGAGTTTGGGATTAACAGATGCAAACTATTATATATAATGTAGAATTATATACAATATAGAATGGATAAACAACAAGGTCTTATTGTATAGCACAGGGAACTATATTCAATACGCTGTGATAAACCATAATGGAAAAGAATATGAAAAAGAATGTATATATGTATAACTGAGTCACTTCGCTGTACAGCGGAAATTAACACATTGTAAATCAACTATACTTTAAAAAAATAAAATTTTTAATATATTTTAAAAAAGAGATAATGGATATCTCTCTTGCACAAGTTGAAATGTTGTCTTCATTGTATTTCAGGTACAAATTATAACTGGGCTTAGTCTAGGTAATTTACAATCATGGGTGTAGGAGTGGAAAGAAGACTTGCATATAAACACAAGTGACCAAATTTTACACATACATATATATATGGACTTACCTACATGTCTATATAGGTATAAATATATATACTTATATTAAGTGTATATTTATACACATATAATTTGTATGTATAATTAACCACAGGTGGAGATGATTTTTGATCTGTAAACTTCAATATAATTATATATTTCCATAACCTCTGGTCATGGGCAAACTTGTTTTGAAATCCATTAAAAATTGCAGTTGGGACTTCCCTGGTGGCACAGTGGTTAAGAATTCACCTGCCAATGCAGGGGACACGGGTTCAAGTCCTGTTCCGGGAAGACCCCACATGCCGCGGAGCAACTAAGCCCGCGTGCCACAACTACTGAGCCCGCGTGCCACAACTACTGAAGCCCACGCACCTAGAGCCTGTGCTCCACAACAAGAGAAGCCACCACAATGAGAAGCCTGCACACCGCAACGAAGAGCAGTCCCCACTCGCCGCAACTAGAGAAAGCCTGCGTGCAGCAACAAAGATCCAACATAGCCAAAAATAAATAAATTTTTTTTTAATTGAAGTTGATATGCCCATTTGGGAACTTTACCAGCCACCATTTTGTCTCATAAACCACAAAAAACCTAACAAGTCTTATAATGAGCTAAAGACAAATGCTATGTGGTTGATTGAAAAGTCACCACTGCATACTCTCATTGAGAAAGCAATAGGCGTTAAACAGTGTTTATGGAAACTGAAATGCTAAAGTATTCAGGGAGTTTATTGGGGGAAATAAGTCTGACTGCAGGTAGATTTTGAGCAGCATTGAGAAGATGGGGTACTCTTCTGAGGAGAGGAACAAGAAAGGCCTTAGGTCTGGAAAGACAGTAGCGGGTGATTTAAGTTATGTGTGGGGCTTGGGAGACCCTGGGTCGAAATCCTTGCTCTGCCACACACTGGGATGTCCTTGCACACAGCACTAGACCCTCTGCCCTCATCGCCTCATAGTTTTACTTTCAGGATTTACTAGCAACTTGCCCAATGTCCATCCCACATAGGGTAGGTACTCAACAGATGTAGCTCTCATTATTATTCCAATGGCAAAGCATGATAACCAGGAGGCTGGACACAGTGACACTCAGGGGGAAACGTGGCGGGGATGGTGTGGAGCTGACGAGAGGGGTCTAGGGTCACAGGAGGGCAACTGGAGGTAGGGCCAAGGCTCACGATCACAAAAGAGCTTTAGAGTGACCATGAGGCAGCTGAGTCCCTTCAAGGTCCGCGGTGCATGATATGATGAAAACAAATCAAGAGACTCTCCTGTCGATGTAATGAAAACAGCCTGCTGGGAAGTGTTTTACTGCATAATGAAAAATCACCTGGCACCGCACAGGGGACTGTGACCTCACAGGAAAAACAGGACCCGAGTGCCCAGCTCCGGGTGGGGAGCCAAACTCAGCCTGCAGCAAACAGCTGCAGGATCAGGCTCTCTGCTAAGATGTGACTTCTACGGTGACTTACTTAGGTTTTGAGGTAGGCTGCCAGGCAGAGACAGGATATAGTAATAATGTTCTGCGTGCTCAGACCAGAGCTGTACATTTCTGGACTTGGTCCTACGCTTATCACAAATAATTAGGCATCACTGTCTCTGCATCTGATTGTGACACTGGCTCTTCAGATGACATATTTCTACATGATGATACCAGTCAATCTCTGCAGCATTTCCAAATTTCAAGACTGCCTGTTTCTCTCATATTTTCTTAAGAAGGCTTATGAGGACTCACAAATGAGTCTACTAAGTAAGTACCCAGAAGAATACTTTAAGTTAAAATACCCTCAGTTATAACGGTTTTTTAGAAGTCTGTGACACTCCCCCCTGGTAAGCAGAGAAACCCTGCTATGTGATCCCCCACCCAAGTCTGCTAATCATAACTTGCCTCCCATTTGCCACATCTAAAGGAAGGTCTTATATTAATTCAGAGTTAGGGAAAATGCTGTACCAGGTTTCACTGGTTTATTATTTGAAATAATTTTTAAATCCCCTGTTTCCTCTTCTAGTCTGCTCCTTTCTACTTTTGTACACACCAAAATACATAAACATTCATAGTATGGGCTCATTTCTTAACATATAACTTTTTCTTCTTCAATAAAGACCTGGAAAAATTACACCAAAGAGTGAAGACAAAAATTTGATCTGATATTTCAACCACTATTCTAAATGCATCCCTTGATCACTACCAAACTATTTCATTAAAGAATCAACCCAAGGAAACTAGAGTTATTCCTTCCATCTTTTATGAAACAAACTTAAATAATAATAGTTTCTTCAGGTGTTTCCTCATGTCTTCAGTATAAATTACAAATTCTCCATCAAGATAGTCTTGTATATCTCAGACCTGATTAAGTGGAAGAGCAGGATGTCTGTCTATCTCAAGACCATCTTAATCATCTGTAGTTTGCATTTTCGTTAGTAAAACTTACTTTAGATGTTTCTTAAATAGGGAGGAATCATTATGGGGTCAGGGAAGGAACTAGGTGTGAAATGTACAAGAGTTAAATCTTGGAACCTAACTTGCCTCACCAACAAGAAGGGATTAATAATAATACCTGCTTCATATGACATTTTTTCAAGACTAACTAATATTACATATATGTTACATTTATTATATAATATACAATATTACATATTATATAATACTATCTGTTTTACATACAATATGTATTTAGATATATATAGATATAGATATAGATATACGTATGACAGAGAGAGAGGCTCATTGCCTAACACCCAGTAAGCATGTGATCACTGTTGTCTCCCTCCCTATTTTTTCATCATTGGGACATACTTTTTTGAAACAAGAACATGGAATTTTTCATGAGAGGGCCCTGAAAATTCACCATCTCTATGGCCACCTACTAACACCACCCCCCATCCCCCATCTCCACTCCAGGACTCCTCCCTGAATCTCAGCTCTCCAACACTGTAAGGACTCAGAGGCTTACAGGCAGAGGTACTTAATAAATATTTATTGATGATGAGCCAATATCTGTCATATCAGCTTTAAATAGACCTGCCTCACTCACGAAAACAAGGGCTAGAGTATGTAAAGTAACAGTCAGAGACTCTGACACCCCATCTCTGGATTTTAATCAGACCACCACCCACCCCGCACAAATTCTTTTGTGGTTGCATCTCACACCCATCTTGTGTGGTTCTCTGAGCATTCTTTGCGGATGTGCCCCAGTTCCCTATGCACAGTCAGGGTCTGCTTGTTTTCATGACCCATTTAGTATCTGCCACTCTCGCTCTGCCTCAGACTTCTCCCTGCATATGATCCTGGTATTGCCCTCTAGTCTCAAACGACAACCACAGATAAGACACCCCCCCTCCTCCTCCTCCCCCCTGCTGGGGAGGGAGACCAGACACTCAAGACACGGCAGGGGGGCTTCACTGGTGGCGCAGTGGTTGAGAGTCCGCCTGACGATGCAGGGGACACGGGTTCGTGCCCCGGTCCGGGAAGATCCCACATGCCGCGGAGCGGCTGGGCCCGTGAGCCATGGCCGCTGAGCCTGCGCGTCCGGAGCCTGTGCTCCACAACGGGAGAGGCCACAACAGTGAGAGGCCCGCGTACAGAAAAAAAAAAAAAAAAAAAAAGACACTGCAGGGCAGGTGTGGTTCAGCCAAGTAATACACAGTGTAACTTCTAGAAAGACTAAATGCAAGAGCATCCCAGATGTGCCAGAACAAGGTCATCCTGTGGAGGGGCAAAGGGCTGGGGTCAGTACCCCAAACCAAAGTCACGGGTGGTTAAGTGAAGAGCTGGCACACGAGGCCAAGCGCCCAAAGATGGTCCCAAACTAGCAAGCGTGTGTCTTTAGTCAAAGCTACATACTTGCTTTCCACCAAAGATCTGGACCCCAGTCTACTCAAAGGTCTACCTTAGGCAAGAAGAGGTGATCCCAGGGAGTTCAAGTACACCTGCAGGTGGGGAGGAAGGAGACAACGCGGAAAGGCGATGTGGCGTGGCGGCAGACGTCGCGCGGCCGGAGACGCCGCGCGGATGGAGACGCAATGCCGCGCGGAAGGAGATGGCGCGAGAAGAAGACCACACGGAAGGAGACAGCGCAGGTGGAGACGGCGCGGGGCTGCGTGGTGCGAAACTAGGCAGAGCGGGCTGAGAGCCCTGAGGTGCTGGTGTCGGACGAGAACCTGGGCGCTGAGGCAGGCACCGGATGTTCGTCATCAGGCACAAGGCCCTAGTTAGAGAACCAAGGACAGAGCCAGGCCAGGTCTGCTCAGAGCTCCCGCCCGCGAAAGGACTCGTTCAGAGCTGAAGGCCAAAGCGAAGCTGCAGCTTCCGCGTTCCGCTCCTTGTAGCTGAACCAGGCGCCGGGCAGCGCCCCGCATCCAGGTCAGGCCTGGCATATGCAGCTCGCGCTGTCCTCCCTGAACGGCTCCCTCTGACGCGCCTAGTGTCCGCCTGTCGGAGGAAGCAAAAGGTGGGGCAAGCTGAGTAAGCGAGGCCCCAAGGCCTAGAAGTCCTGGGATTTCGGCCAGAGCAGGTGAGGAGAGGGTGGGGAGGGCTGGTGGGGAAAATCCAGGGAGCGTGCATGGGCCACCGCTGTCGGGGCAGTGGGCAGGCAGGTCTGGGTGGACCGCACGACCTCAGGGCGGGCCGCTCCAGCCTTCCCAGGCCTCTCGCAGGTCTGGACTGGCCAGAAACACCTCGGCAGCCTGGTCAGGCACAAAACATGATCAGAGGTGGCGGGGGAAGTGGATCAGCCCCAAGCTCGTCAGGCTTGATGTAGTGGAGACCATAAAACTCACTTAGGGGACTTAATTGTTTTCCCCCCTGAAGCTGTCCACACCTGGCGAGAATGGTGCTAAATAATATGCTTTCAGGTGCCCGTTGTTGGGGCAGATCGTCATAGCTGTGTGACTATTGCTGGCCCACACTTGGTCACTGCGTGCTCGCTACCCGCCTCAGGGGGTGCACAGCTCTGCGCGGTTCTAATTTGGCTCTTTATTCTTACCTGATCTTGACTCAGTGATCATCTGCTGCTCGATTTTCCACCGAGATGGGTGATGGCCACTGTTTGTTCCGTTACCCCCATCTCCTGGGCTTTGACAATACAAAACTTGCATCTAGCCTTTTAACTAAAGTTAGATTCAGCTTGTGTGTCTTGGCTCTTTTAAGATTTTGACAAGTTGGCCGCCCTTGCTTGAACTTCTATCTCGGCAAACACAAGGTCTATGCGAAGTCTGGAGTGGTCATTTTTTTCCCCTGGGCGATCAACTCTACAATCACAAGGAATGCTTCCTATTGCCATTACTGTAACTCTGGGGACACAGACACCGTATAACTCTGCCAAGCAAAAAAAACAAGGAGAAGAAGAAAAATTCATAAATTAAGCTGCCAGGGTTTCAAGTGTGGCCTTCAGGAGCCCAGGACTGCTGAGCCACTAACATCTGAAATGCTTGGGTCTGAAAAGAGATGTAAGGTGTATTGGCATTATCAGCAAAAGCACTTGAGCCAACTCTCTTTTCATATTCCTCAACCCAAATTCCTTTGAAAATGAAAGTAAAAATAAAGCGATACTCCTCATCGTTTCCTCCAGACCTTGGAGTCTGGATTAAAGAAAATCTGCTGATTTTGCTGACCTTCACAAAGGTGCGATTGGGTTGAGGAGAGGGAGTTGTTGCATCTGGGGCTGGTGTGGGTCCTAATAGCTGAGCTTAGCTTGTGCTTTAGATATTTCCTTTCAAACTTGCTTTTTGCTGTTGCAGCTGGGCTTGTCAGTTTTCAGTACTAATGGGTTGTGATGGGGTGTCAGGGGAAGTCAACAATCAATGCTTGGGGAAAAAATGGTAGGGGGAGTGTGGGAGGGGGGTATCACTGCTGACATGGCCAGGAACGGAAGTACAGTGGCATCTTTTGCAGAAAAGTAGGCAAGAAATCCTGTGCTTTGTTTTGCTTTTAAGATTAGTATAGATTTTTGTCCTTTGATGACTGGGCTGTCTGCTTTTCCCCACTTGCCCATCAAAAACATATATTCTGGTTTTTAAATAACCACTTTACAATATAGTTAAAATTGTAATTCATGTTGTGGGTTGTAGTTATTTCTTGCAGGGAGATAAAACAAGATAGGGAAATGTCTGCTGAAACAGAAGCATGAGAGAAATGGTGTGAAATGGCTGGGGCTACCTCGTGAAGGAGACCTCTTTTAGGAAAAACTCATTTTGGCCCCATTGTTGTGTGACATGAGAATGCCATTACAGTAACACTCAGTGTGATGATGTTAATGTGAAAATATTGATGCCTCACTGCAGTTTGCATCCAGGGCCAGACATCTCATTGAAAGTGTTTTTTTTTTTTTTTTTTTTACTAATAATTCAGTAGAACCCTATTATGACAGTGGTGTCAGAATGCAAGAATAATATTTGCTTCATGGGTTCTTTTATTCAAGTCATACATCAGGGAGTACGTATGGGAAGTGATTTGATCAACAGTCAAGTGTAATATAATCTACGATAGCCAAGAGCTTTCTAAACAAAGGTTTACTGTAAGTATTTACATGAATTATATTTATGCCAAGAATCCCAACGTGGTTACCAAGTTGAAAATATTCCAAGTTGACCTTATATAACACATGAGTTCCTGCGAAGTTTTGTGTGATTCAAAGTAAAAACCAGAGTCACATCCTGATTTATTTACTTTGTAAATCCAATTCTGCTTGTCCCAGGTTTTCTTAAATTTCCTTTAAGTCCATCTATATTCATCTTTCTTTTTAAAATTGAAAAATTTAGTTTCAGGGAAAAATGTGGACAGAAAGTGTCTAAAGTTGTAGTGAAATGAAAAGAATCTTTGCTAGTCTCATGTACCTACCCTGTACTATGTTTTCTTCCTTCACCGTTTTTCACAGTCTTACACAGTCTAATTATTACTTTCAACTTCAGCCCTTCTGTATCATCAGGAATTTAATAAGCATATAGTACTTTAATAATCAGAGAAAAATAACACACCCAGTTTAATCTTTAAAAAATTATATTATCCACCAGGAAGGAGTAGATGTACTTTTCCTATTTCTCCTGCTAATTACAACTGAAAAGTCTGAACAGCAATATATATATATATATATATATATATATAACATTAGTAAATATATGTTTATTGTTAAGGTATTCATTATATATTATTTATTAACTTATATAAATATTAAATTTACATATCATATATACATATATAAATCAAAGTCAAAGACTCTGAAAAGTAGAGGGAAGGAACCAGGCTGACTAGGGACCTTGGGACTTGAGGATCCAAACAGTGGTGAGTTCCCTGGATTTTCCTTTTGTCTTATATATCACAGACCTGGAACTGGAGAAGCTGGCAACCCTGAAATGCCAACAGATGCTGACCAAAAAAGTCCCAACAAAAGCCTGCCCTCTCTAACCAAAGGACCAGGAAGGAGGCAGTTTGACAAGACAGAAAACATTTGGACAGTGACCTCTCCATTCCAGCCAAACACCACAGATAAAACTGTAGCCCCATTTACACCAGCAGAGGTTGAGTGGGAGCCTACACCTCTATCCTCATGAGGCTGTAAGGAGGAACCCAGCCTTCCCATCAGGGAGCAATCAGAGAAGACCAAATAAGGAGCCAGGACATGCATCCCCACCAGCTGATAGTCAGGCCCACCTGCCCCATCGCCCGTGGAGTGGAGTCAGTGGAGATCATGTGGGGAGCCAGAACTCCCACCTCTGCCCACCAGCATTGCGGCAGTGCCTCCACTTCTGTCACTTGCCACAGCAGTGACAAAGCCAGCAAACGCAGAAGGTTTAAATAAGATCGAGTCTCATAGCATGATATGAATATGCCCAGCTTTCAATTGGAAATAACCCATCATCCCAAAAACTCAGGATGATCTCAGACTAAATGAAGAAAGACAATCAGTAGATGCCAACAGCAAGATGATAAGAGATTTTGAATTATCTGACACCGATTTTAAAGCAGCTGTGACAGAAGTGCTTCAACAAGCAATTATAATCGTGCTTGAAACAAATGAAAAAATAGAAAACCTCAATAAAGATAACAAAGGAATACAACTCTATATTCATAAACTTAAAAACTTAAATGAAATGGACCACTTCCTCAAAAAAAAACACACCATCAGAATTCACCCAAAACTAAATGATAATTTGAATAGCTGTATAACTATTCAGAAAATTGAATTCATAATTATTTAATGCCCCAAAAAAGAAATCTCTAGGCCCAGATGGTTTCATTGGAGAATTGTACTAAATATTTAAATGAGCACTAACACCAATTTTATATAATCTCTTCCAGAAAATAGAAGAGGAGGGAACACTTCTCAGTTTATCTTATGAAACTATTGTTACCCTAATACCAAAATGAGAAAAAGACAGTACAAATAAAGAGAAAACTGCAGACCAGCATCCTTCATGAATAGAGATCTAAAAATCCTTAATAATATAATAGCAAATAGAATTCTGCAATATATTAAAAATTTTCATATACCATGACCAAGTGGGGTTTATCCTTGGAATGCAAGACTGGTTCAGTGTTCAAAAATCAGTCAGTGTAATCCACCATATTAAACTAAGGAAGAAAAATCAATCAGTGCAGAAAAATCTTTTGAAAAAATTCCCCACCCATTGATGATAAAATATCTTAGGGAAAAAACATTCCACTCCTTCTTCTATGACCAAATAAACTCCTCCACTTACTGGTATAATCTTGGGCAAATTATTTACTCTTTCTAATTATTTAATCTCTCGTCTAAAGAAAAGGGGGAATAATGATGATATCTAACTCATGGGGTTGTTGTGTGAATTATTCTTATATATACTAATTATTAGTAATTAGACAGAAGCAAGCTTGGTAAACAGTGTTCTGTGAAATGGCTTCTTTCCTGGTTTTGTACCCTCCAAGCGTGAGAACTTAGCTTTCGAAGTTGGATAGACCCTCTTAGTTCAAGTGTCTACCTACTACACTACCTAAAAGTGCTCTTTAATTCAGAACATTACCAGCATACCTTGGGGATATGACAGGTGCGGTCCCAGACTACAGCAATAAAGCAAATATCACAATAAAGCAATCACCTGAATTTTTTGGTTTCCCAGTGTATATAATAATGTTTGTAGGGCTTCCCTAGTGGCGCAGTGGTTGAGAGTCCCCCTGCCGATGCAGAGGACGCGGGTTCGTGCCCCGATCCGGGAAGATCCCACATGCCGCGGAGCGGCTGGGCCCGTGAGCCATGGCCGCTGAGCCTGCGCATCCGGAGCCTGTGCTCCGCAACGGGAGAGGCCACAACAGTGAGAGGCCCACGTACAGAAAAAAAATAAATAAATAAAAGATAATGTTTATACTACACTTTAGTCTATAAAGTGTGCAATACCATTATGTCCAAAAAAAAAAACAATGTGCATACCTTAATTAAGAATACGTTATTGCTAAAAAAAAAAAAAATGCTAACCGTCATCTAACAATGCAGGGTTGCCACAAACATTCAATTTGTAAAAAACACAGTATCTGTGAAACACAGTAAAGCAAAACGTGACAAAACAAGGTATGCCTGTATATACAGCACAGAAATGTAAATTGTGGGTAAAATGAAAATAAAATGAGTATCATGCATAGTTTACTATTCGGCTAATTTAGGCAACATTATATACAATAAAGTAGAAATGCTTTATAATGATGCTCTAGTATAAATTTCTAATCACTTAATAAAGGATTGTTGAAAACCTTTAACCAATATAGGTAATATTAATAATAATAACAACAATGACAGTAATAAAAGGATCTCTCCTGGTCCACATTTCCCTTTTCCTCGTATTTTTTTCCAAATTCTGCTAATCCTCTGCTGTGTATCCAATGCAGTTCCTTTCCATGTCAAGTTGTTCAGGGGTAGACTCTTCCTTGTCTCATTGCCCTTATTCCTATTTGCAGAAAATTCTTAGTCTTTGCAGGTTAGCTTATTACACGTGTATTTTTTTTTAATTTATTTGTTTTATTTATTTATTCCTTTTGGCTGTGTTGGGTCTCTGTTGCTGCACACGAGCTTTCTCTAGTTGCGGTGAGCGGGGGCTACTCTTTGTTGCGGTGCACGGGCTTCTCATTGCGGTGGCTTCTCGTTGCTGAGCACAGGCTCTAGGTGCGCAGGCTTCAGTAGTTGTGGCGCGTGGGCTTCAGTAACTGTGATGCACCGGCTTACTTGCTCCGCGGCATGTGGGATCTTCCCGGACCAGAGCTCGAACCTGTGTCCCCTGCATTGGCAGGCGGATTCTTAACCACTGCACCACCAGGGAAGCCCTACATGTGTATTTAAATACTAATTAACAATGCCACCTCTCCACAGCTTGGGCTATCCTTCAATACACATCACAAATGCCTGTCTGTTATTACTTAATGATGGACTATGGCTTCCCTCCTGTCCGGTTTGTGGTGCTCTGGGCCTGCTCTGAAACCTCAGTGCTCAGAATTCTGTTCTACCATCTCTGTGCTCTGGCTCTAGCTGCTCCACAACAGTGGAGCCTTAGGAGAAGCTGATTCTCCAGCTTTGGCAGAAAGAGAACCTTGTCATTTGGGGTCCAAGCTAAAAATGGAGTCCGTTGCCCTAGCTGAACAGCAACATCTATATCTTGCGTAATGTATATTATGATTAAATGCCTTCCCCTAGTTTCAGGAGTTCAGAAGATTTACTATTTAGTCATTTTGGGCTTATCATTGTGCAGACCATGAATGCTCAAAAAATACTGAATGACTAAATAAATCTCTCTTGGCACCGCAGGCCAAGCTGACCTGAAAGAACACACACACACTCCAAACACATGAAAACGCTGGATAAACTATTTTTCTAATACATAGCCAAACTCAAAACCAAGAAAAGGAAATCCCCAGATGTCAGATATGAAGAACAACTCAAAGAAAAAGGAGTGAGTGGGAGCTGAAGCCAAACACATGACAGGAATATGGTAAACAGATACAGCCTCGTAGGCTGGGGACTTCCGTTTTAATGCCTCAATTAGGACAGGAGACAAAACCTTGGGCCCAGGCAAGGCAGGGAGGAGAAACTAAGCTCCTGTATAAAACTGGGGGTCGTGAGGCTTTGCCTGAAATGTGACAGTGAATTTACAAAATCAGCGCATCGGTTTAGGGATTCAGCAAAGATGATTGCCATCAGCTTAGGGCAGTCACTGGGAAAAGGTACCCTTAGCAAGTTGGAATGAGGTACCTTCTATGCAGATCTGCACTGTTTTCGTAGTGAGAGAATCCCAGCTGAGAAATTCATTCAATCACTAGTACAGCAATTCCATTTCTTGGTATTTATCCTAAAGAATTGTAAACAGGGTCTTGAAGAGATAATTGTATGCCCATGCTCATGGCAGCATTATCCACAGTAGCCAAAATGTGGAAGCAATCCAAATGTCCATCAGCAGATGAACGGATAAACAAAATGTGGTATGTACACACAAAGAATATTAGTCCACCTCAAAAAAGAAGGAAATTTTTCCATATGCTATAACAGAGATGAAACTGGAGGACATTATGCTAAGTGAAATAAGCCAATCACAAAAAGACATATACTGTATGATTCCACTTACTGCTTACCTAGAGTAGTCAAATTCATAAAGACAGAAAGTAGAAAGGGGGGGATGGAGGATGGGGGGAGAAGGATATGGGGAGGCATTGGTTAATGAGCATAGAATTTTAGTTTTGCAAGATGAAAAAGTTCTGGATATTACTTGCACAGTACTGTGAATATACCTAACACTACTGAACGATACACTTAAAAATGGTTAGGATGGTAAATTTTATGTTATGTGTATCTTGCCACAATTTAAAAGTTTTTATGAAAACCTGGTACATAACCACTGAAACCCTTTGGGCCCCAGCAGTGCAGCGGATAACAAGACTGTCTAGATGAGAGCACAGTCAGGCACCTGTGTCACCCCAGAAATGAGCTCACACTCAAAGATGACAGACAACATGGGGAAACGAGTCACCATGAAATCGTGAGCAGAGGCAACAAATGGAAAATTTTTTCTCCAAGAGATGTAGACTACAGAATCTGCAAGAATAGAGAACAAATATTTCTACCAAAGATATAAAAAAAATTATAAGCCATAATGAAAGAACAGAAAAGGGGATTGTGGGAGAGGGGAAGGAAGAGGTAGCATTAAAAAATAAACTAAATAGGAATTCTGGAAATAACTATACTGTCATTATAATTTTCTTTAAAAAATCATTGGATTGATTAAATACTGGTCTAATTGATACTGCTACTGAATCCAGAACAAGGGAAAAAAGCAACATGTTTTATTCGGACCTGAACCTTTAACAAGCCAATTGCATGATTTAAGAGCCATGATCCAATACCTATTCTACATCCAGAACCAAACATCAGGCATCCCTCCTGTTCATTTTCAGGTAGTCAGAATTTGGGTCAGGCACTGTTCTAAGGCCTGGAGACACTATTATGAATAAGACAGACAAGGTTCTTCCTCTTCTGGTTCTTGCAATCTCATAGTTTGCTGTCTGGAAGACAATAATTAGGCATAAATATAATAATTTCAGATATTTTGATAAGTATAATGAAAAAATTAGTACAGAACAATAACATAGGGAGTAATGGGGAGTGTCAGTGGGGCCACTTAAGATGGGGTGTTCAGAGAAGGCCTTTGTAAAGAGGTGGCATTTAACCTGAGCTTGGACAAGAAGGCACCAACCACACCAAGATCTGAGAAAAGAATAATCTTAAGGACAAAAAGGCTCTGAGACAAGGAAGAAGCAAAAGCCTCTGATGTCGTTTAGGATAGACCTAGGTAGAAAGAAAGGCCAGTGATGTTTCCTGTCAAACACAGTAGATAAGATACCATGGTAGATACACCTGGTCATTTGCATTGCCAGAGCACCACTGGTCCCCTTAAAGTTCAAATTGTAACTGAGTTCTAGGATACAGTCTGTTTGGGAAAATCAAAGTCAGGCCCTGAGCTTCAGCCAGAATTATACTGCCAGGGACAGACATAGAGATACATTCTCTCAGAAGTCCATCGATGTCTTTTATACTTCATATTGCCCCCGTCTAAGTGAACAAATGAATTGAGTGCATATTGTATGCTAAACATCTGGTACCCCTCAAGCTCCATCCATTTTCTAAAGCAAAGGTGACCACCTTTTTCTGTAAAGAGCCAGACTGTACATAGTTTAGGCTTTGAAGATCATACCACCTCTGTTGCAGCTGCACAACTCTGCCATTGCAGTACAAAAGCAGCCAAAGACAAGACATAGATGAACCGGGTAGCTGTGTTTAATAACACTGCATTTATAAAAACAGGCAGTATTTTGCTAACCACTGTTCTAAAACAATGATCCCCAAAGTGAATTGAATCCAAGATGAGCCGTAAGGTGTGGAAAAAAGTATCACAAGTTTTGTTTTTTATCACCAAAAAAAGCCAGTAAGAAATTAATCTATTAATATTTAATATCAGGTTGACATTGGTGCCCTCATTCAGTCCAGTATCAGAGCATAAGAGGTCACATACAGAATGGAAGGAACTGCAAGGGAAGAAGGGGTATCCCAAATGCAACAGTGTTGACAGTGGGTGCTCACTCTTGCATTTGCTTTCAGTGTGTTGTAATATATCACAGTTTGTATATGACACCCACGATACAGGCAAGCAGCTTGAAAGAGTTCTACAAAGAAACCTCAGAATGAAGACATTACCTATAACCCAAACACAAATTAATAACATGAAAATGGCAGAACCAACGCTTCCCCATCTCCTAGGGTGAACATTTGCTAGTCACATACAAGACAAAAATAATGAAAAGTTAATCATATCTGGAAAGCAGTCTGGAAAAATATTCAAATCTGTATTAGTTATCTATTGCTGTGTAATGAATCACCCCAAAACTTAGTGACACGAGACAATAATAAACTTAACATTTCATACAGTTTCCTTTGTTCAGAAATTTGGGAGCAGGTTACCTGGATGATTTTGACTTAGGGTCTTACATGAGATGTTGGCCAGGGCTACAGTCATCTGAGGTCTTGACTGGGGCTGGAGGATCCTCTTCCTCGATGGCTCACTCTTGGCTGGCTACTGAGTGCTGGCTGTTGGGAAGAAGTCTCAATTCCTCACCATATGGACCTCTCTGTTAGGTTTGAGTGTCCTCACAACTTAGCAGCTGACTCCCTGAACACTGAGTGATCTCAGAGAGCAAGGAAAAAGGGGCAAAATCTCTTATGGCATAGCATCTGAAGTCACTCACCATCGCTTGCACCATATTCTACTGGTCTCGTAAACCAACCCCAATGTGCTGTAAGAGGGGACTGAACAGGTTTGAATACCAGGAGGCAAAGATCACTGGGGGCCACTTTGGAGGCTGGCTACTGTAGTCCACCCTCTGACTCCTAATAATTGTCATCCCTCCTACATGCAAAATACGCTTACTCCCTCTTATGTGCCCCCAAAGTCTCATCATATCACAGCCTGAACTCAAAATCTAGAATCTCACCATTTATATCAGGTCCAGGTGCAAATAAGACTCCTCAAGGCCAGTGAACTTTACCCCAGTGATATTTTCAGATTTTGAGACATTTTAATGAGAGCAAAAATGACATACCATTATGTTAAAATGTTAGACCAGGTTCTCCAGAGAAATAGAAGCAATAGGAGATGTATATATAGATATACATATGGAATTTGTTGTTTGCTTTATTATAAGGAATTTGCTAATGTAATTATAGAAGCTTAGAAGTCCCACGACCTGCCATCTGCAAGCTAGAGACCCAGGAAAGCCAGTGCATAAGTTTCAGCCCAAGTCTAAAGGCCTGAGAACCAGGAAAGTCACTGGTGTAACTCCCAGTCTCAGG
This sequence comes from Platanista minor, assembly GCA_004363435.1. Taxonomy (NCBI): domain Eukaryota; kingdom Metazoa; phylum Chordata; class Mammalia; order Artiodactyla; family Platanistidae; genus Platanista; species Platanista minor. Next base: position 18,505 of record RJWK010043340.1, read on the forward strand.
GCAGAAGACCAATGTCCTAGCTCAACCAGTCAGGCAGAGAGAGCAAATTCTCCTTTATTTGGCCTTTTGCTCTATTCCAGCCTCAACAATTTTGATGCAGCCTACTCGCATTCATCTTATAATTGAAAGTTGGTACCATTTAACCAACCTCTCCCTATTTCTCCCACCCAGTTCAAATGTTTATCTCATCCAGAAACACCTTCACAGACACACCCAAGATAATGTTTAACCAGGTATCTGGGCATTCCATGTCTCAGTCAAGTTGATATACAAAATTAATCATCACAACCA
>RJWK010043341.1:0-18803 GCA_004363435.1 Platanista minor
TCTGCTGAGCGCTGCTGATTGTGTCCCATTTCTTAGAGGTTAAAGTAATTTGTGGCAACTCCACAAATAAAGGCAGCTTCATTGTCTGCCCCACCATCTAAGGAGCTCTCTGGAACGGGGCATTTTTATGAAAAAATAGAAACAAAAGATACAGCATCTCCTCACACTTAAGGGCTGTCCAAGTTGCCAATTTTTCTTCCTCTGAGAGTTCATTACATTATACAATCTTTTTCTTACTGAGGTCTCCAGTTAGAGCCGTTAGACACTTATTTACTCCTGATGGTGCCTGTGGGTCAGGTGCAGCTCTGGGGACAGTGGGGTCCTTTTCCTGTCTTCTTTTTACCCTTGTGAGTTATTCTTTCTAAAAAAAAGCTAACATAGTGGTTGAGAACATAGTCTGAAGTCAGACTTCCTGGGTTCAAATCCCAGCTCTTCCGTTTACTGATTGTGTCCTGTGAACTTGAGCAAGTGACTTGATTGGCTAATGACAGCCAATTGTTACATTTTCAGGAACACTGCAAGCCTGTTGATGTCATGTTGGTAACTTGACATCAGCCTTGAGGGAAGTATTTACACCATGGAAATTGGCAAATGCTGCAGATCCCTACCTGGCCCCTTCCCTAATCTGCTTATCGCCATTTACCAGCTCACCCCTGCTCAGTTTCCGCATCTGTAAAAGAGGAGTAGTAACAGTGAATACATCATGGAGAATTCTGGGAGAGTTAAATATGCTTACTTGTGCTGGCAAACACTCAATAATTGTGAGCTGCTCTGGGCGTTTCTCCCGTTTTACATGGTCCAGAGCCTTTTTGCCATTACTTCAAACACTGTACCAGCCAGATCCAGCACACACATTGGTACATTTTTAAAAAAATCACTTAGGTTAATTAGTGCCTTAAAACAACTAGCTCATAATTGATAGAAAATGTGTGGTCTAATGTTTATGAGGCAGACACTGATGATTATAAAATTAGAATTTTTCTAAGTCTAGCATTGATTACTTTTGTTATACACATTTCCTTTGGCTAGCTGTTAGAAAGAATTTCTTCTTTGGAATTTCTATTTTTCTTCTCCCAATTAAAGCAAAGGCTCTAAAGATAGTTTATTACAGCATTTGGTAGTTCAGTAAACAAACATGTTCTAAAAAATGGAAATAGCTGTGTTGAAGTAAAACATGTGCTGATAATTCACATTAATTATATACAAGTTAGTCAAGACTTTGGTAAGCAGATAAACTTTTGGTAATGTATTGCTGTTATCTGAGGGCTAAAATATATGTATTATAAATATCTGCCTGATCACTAATGAATTAATCACATATGTGTACTGAAATATAAATATTCTACTAGCAAAGCTTAAGTTCAATGTTTTCTTCAATGAGTCCTTCATTTATCCTCAGTAGATGTGGGGGAACTTATTTTCTCTTAGTTTTCATGATTAGTGGAATATGTTTATCTTAATTTAACTTTATCAGCATTTGCGTTATAGGAAGAAAGTGGTATTAATGGAGAGTCGATCATCACAAAATCATTATAGATTCTGCACCCGGGATACTTTGTATTGGAGAACTCTTCAACCGAGATGCTTAGAAGTTCATCTCTTCAAACAGTGCTCCTCTTCAGGAAAAAAAAAAATATAGCCTGCCTCTATGATGTTTACAAAATGCCAGATATCAACATGGAGAAAGATAAAGGCATTTGGAGGACATGGAATCCTGTTCCCTTCTCTTTCAAGGTACCCTGGTGTCAACCTTGCTTGCTTCCGGGAATCCTTTTGCTTGCAGCAGTAAACCTTTTCCAAGCCTTTCTCTGTTAGTGGACTTGAGTCTGGCTTCAGCAATAAGTCTCAGGATGATTAATATAAATAGGTGTCTCCTTCTCCATAGGCAGGAAAGGACATTCCCAGAGGATGCTGGCCGCCCCCGGAAAAGATTTTCTCCTAACTTTTCCCTTCTCCTGCTTTTTCTGGTCCCCAGAGTTGGGCTTCCTGAGTCCCATACGGTCAGTTCCAACCTGTGCTCAAGTAGCCTTGCCCTCATGTGTAGACTTTTATCCCCATTCCGTCCTGATGAGGCTGACTTGGAAAACAGTACCTGTCACCTGGCTGAAATCTGTGACATTCTTCTGAACATGTCCACCACCTCTTCTGCTCATGAGGCTTCTGCCCTGGGGTCCCCAGGCCTGAGTTCTCTTGCCTCTGGTGTGTCCCAGTTTGTAGGACTGGGCTTCTACTGTGGTCTCTCCCCCAAATTCTTTTCTGGCAAATTTTCGTTCTCCAGACATTACATGAATCTGGATCTTACACTAACCAGGCCCATAACAACTGGGGCTTGGCCCTGTGATCTGCCCTGTGGCTTTCTCCCAGCTATCTGAAGGCATATGTGTCCCCTGCCCCCATGTCTCCTGTCCCCCATGATGACTGACCGCCTGCTGGGATTCTTCAGCATCACTTGCATCCTGTGACCCCTGTTCAGCTGCCCACTATTTTCATTTGAACGCTTGGGTATCGACTATCAATATTTCCCACTTACTCTAAAGGGCAGTATAGCAAAGTGGTTAAAGCATGTACTCTGGCACTAAACTTCCTGGCTTCCAGCTTTGCCTGGTCCTACTCTGGTGACAAGACAGTCACTCCACTTCTTTGTACCTCATTTTGCCATCTTTAAAATGCGCATAATCAAATCATCGTACTCTAAGGCTTGTTAAGAGGAGCTAGAAAGTGATACTTGCAAAGTGCTTAGAAGGTGGATTGGCATCTGGTAAGCTCTGTATAGAAATTTGAAAATGGAAAAAAATTTTTAAATAAATAAAACATTTTGTAAGCCGAAAAATAAAAATTGAAAATGGTATTAGTTATGGGACTTCCCTGGCAATCCAGTGGTTAAGACTTTGCGTTCCAATGCACCCATCCACAGATTGGATGTCTTAAACAACATTTATTTTCTCACAGTTCTGCAGGATAGAAGTCCAAGATCAAGGTGTTGGCAGGAACGGTTCCTTCTAAGGTGTCTCCGCTTGGCTTGCACGTGGCTGTCTCCTTGTGTCCTCACACGGTCTTCCCTCTGTGTGTGTCTGTGTCCTAATCTCTTCTTATAAGGACACCACTCATATTGTATCAGGTCCCACCCTAAAGGCCTCATTTTGATTTGATTTGTTTTACCTCTATAAAGACCCTGTCTTCAAATATAGTCACATTCTGAGTTACTGGGGGTTAGGACATCAACATACGAATTTTAGGGAGACACAACTCAGTCTGTAACAATAATTAAATAATTTGTGCCTGGACAATGACAAGCCCCTGACTCTCCCTGGCAGAACCCCTGGTTTCTTTCTCCAGCCATCTCTCCTCCAGCATCCGGCTGGGACCGCAGGGGGACCTTCCTCACCAGCCCAGCCTGGCCTCCAAGAGCCCATCCTCCATGCCCTGCGTGACCTGGCATCATAGAGCAGGAGTCCAGCCTCTGCTATCTCGGTCCAGTGTGTATTCATTCAAAATTGTCAGAGGTAAAAACCAGGAGAAGATAACACAGAAAAATCAGCTCACCACACAAGGACAGCACTACCTGGTCGTAGTTAGAAAGTTCTAGCCGTCAGAGAGACCCTTAATGGTTTACTTCCTTGGGTGAATACTGTGGTCCCTCAGAGACCCTGAATGTTTTACCAAGCAAATATTTTGACCTCCTTCAGTTGCATATTATTATTGCCTTTATTTATTTATTTATTTATTTATTTATTTATTTATTTATTTATTTTTGCGGTACGCGGGCCTGTCACCGGCTGTGGCCTCTCCCGTCGCCGGAGCACAGGCTCCGGACGCGCAGGCTCAGCGGCCGTGGCTCACGGGCCCAGCCGCTCCGCGGCACGTGGGATCTTCCCGGGCCGGGGCACGAACCCGCGTCCCCTGCATCGGCAGGTGGACTCTCAACCACTGCGCCACCAGGGAAGCCCTATTATTGCCTTTTTATGCAAACTTACAGCTATAGGCTTGACCATCTGCTCCTCCATTGGTCATTATCACAAGGTCCACCTCCCCGGTCTGCCATGAGGCCCCTTCTCCACAAGGCTGTTCCTGGAATGTGAGCCTCCTACGTTGTATTTATGTAAAAATAAGCCTGGAATTTTGACGTATCAAGGTACTGGAGTATGATGGGTGCTCAGCTACTGGCTGCTAAGTTTTACCTTCTCTCCTTCCTTTGGTACATCTTTGGTAAATGACAAAGTCTTATTTTAAATACTGAAACTGGTCTTGTTTCCACAATAAATGACGAAGGCTTATTTTAAATTCTGAAGCCAGTTTTGTTTCCACAATAACAAAAGATATATACAGTCAGTCCCTATTAATTGAGTGTGTGTTATGTCCCAGGCAATGCTAAATACTTACGTTATTCCACTGAATTCCTCTGAAATAGGTGTTACTCGCTCATTTTACTAGATGAGGAAATGAAAACTCAGAGCAGTGGCCGAGCTAGTTAGTGGCAGAGCCAGGATTTGAACCTGAGTTCCTCCGACTCCATGACCCAGGCTCCTTGGCACTCTGTGTGTGTGTGTGTGTGTGTGTGTGTGTGTGTGTGTGTGTGTTTTGTTTGTCTCCCAAATACCTCCTGGCTCAATCATTATTTGTTGACCAAGTGGGGCCTCCCCTTTCTTCTTGCATTTTCTTGTTCCCATGTAATTTTCACTGCAGCAAGATGTGCTGATGCCGATCTGTACTTCTGAGTGTAAGAGACCAGGCAGGGCTTAGATGAAACAATAACTTATTTGATCAGAAAACAGGTGTTATACAAGTGGCATCAAGTACAAGGAACTGACTTCATCAGGGGCAAAGCTTTCTTATATTCTGCCTGGGGATTGGTTTCTACGTAAAACTGAGTTAAATGAAGTTTAATTTAACTTAAAAACAAAAAGGGAGACTATAACAAATGTAGAAGCTCCAAGTAAATGATAAGAATTTTCCAAATGCTTTGGAAGGAAAAGTCAGAGAACTAGTACTTATGCACACACCTGGCCATGGTAATAATAGGTCACTTTTGTCACAGAAACACTTCAATACCCCCTAACTCCAAACAATGGGCATTAGGCATGAACTAAGCTGACTAATGTTCCCTTCATGCTTCACGGGACAATGTTTCTTTCCTCTTCAAGCTGTTCTTTCATCACTTACCTAGGAGCTGTCCTCCCCTGGCCTGAATTACCACAATTGAACCAGCATTCAGCTGCACAGCGTGAAGGTGGGTTTATAGCATGCAGGTGCTTTATGGTTTTTAAACGGCCAGAAAGCATAATCCTACTATCAAGTCAAGAGCATTCTCCCTGGCTTCCAAGTAGCTTTTTTAAAAAAAATGTGGGGTGGAGGATACGAAAACCTTTTGGCTCTTAGACTCCTTGATTTAACTACAGGCGCTCTAGTGGTGGTCAGTCAGGAGGACTGATTGGGATTCAAATCTAGTCACTTAGTACTTGTCTGATCTTGGGCGAGTTACTTAATTTGTTTTTTGGGTTTTTTTTTGTTTTTGCGGTACGCGGGCCTCTCACTGTGGTGGCCTCTCCCGTCGCCGGAGCACAGGCTGCGGACGCGCAGGCTCAGCGGCCACGGCTCACGGGGCCCAGCCGCTCCGCGGCACGTGGGATCCTCCCGGACCGGGGCGCGAACCCGCCGCGTCCCCCGCATCGGCAGGCGGCCTCTCCACCACGGCGCCACCAGGGAAGCCCGAGTTACTTAAATTTGAACTTAGCTTCCTTATTTACATTTGAGGAATAAACATCTCCAGAATGAGGATAGTTAATCTTACAACACAACTGTCGTGAGGGTTAGAACGTGAGCTCCTTGGCTGAGTACGTGTTTTTCTTTGCAGTAAGTGATCCACGTGTAAGCGCTCAACAAATAACGGTTCCCCTCGCTCCCTCCCTCAGTTACTATTTCAGCGCTTCCTGAGGGCTCACCCGCACTGGTTTGCAGCTTGTGAGAACCTCGACGGAGAAGCGCTCAGGGTCACAGAGGGGACTGGTAGTGACTTGGCGCTCATTGGTTGGGATAATACTTATCGGGGTGCCCGTCCCGTGCCAGGTGATATGTTAGGTGCCAGGGACAGAACCTCTGCCGTCATGGCGTTGACAGCGTAGTCAGGGAGGCAGGTGGGCGCTGAGCCATCACTTGTACAAATGTAAAACTGCGGCAATGACACGTGGCTTCACAGCACAGGAAGAACGAACGTATCAACAGATGTGACTTGGTCAGAGAGTTCAGGGAAGGCTTGCACCTTCGGAGCTGAGATCTGAAAAATAAGTCGACCTGGCCAAGAGAGGAATGAGGAACGTGCCAGGCCAAGGAAGCAGCAGATGCAAAGATCCTGTGGCAGCAGGGAACAGGGCTAGTGAGGTACGCTTGAATAACGGCCAGTATGGATGGAGCACAGGGTTTTGCGGGGAGTGAGGTGTGAAAGTGACTCTGGTGGGAAGTAGGGCCAGAGCTGGCGGGGCCTCGGAAGCCACTCTGTGTCACTGGGGAAATCTCTTTTTTCTTTAAATTTATTTTATTGAAGTGTATTTGATTTGCAATGTTGTGTTACTGTCTGCTGTACAGCAAAGTGTCTCGGTTATACATATATGTACCTTCTTTTTCATATTCTTTTCCATTACGGTTTATCATAGGCTATTGAAGTACAGTTCCCTGTGCTATCCAGTAGGACCTGTTGTTTATCCATTTTAAAGGTAAGTGGTCACAGTAACTCCAGCATTTGGTTAACTACCATGCACGGGCCTGAACGTCTTACAAGTCAGTAACTTATTTACAGCTAATGCAGAATCAAGTGTAAGGGTTTTATTAGAAACTGGATGGGTTGTCGGGTGTTGACCAGTGGGAGTTATCACCGGCTCATCCACACGTACCTCCAGAAACACTGAAACTGGGCAGACGGCCAGCTTGTCCTCCACCCTTGCTGCTCTGGCTGTGTGTCCCAGGGAGGGCAGAGTGGCGTGCCCCCGAGAGATGGAGCTGAAGCATGGGGCGGGGTGGAGAGCATCGTTTGGGTCCTCCATAAAAACTGGTGTCTTCTTGCCACTCTGAAGAGCTGAAGGAGATGGAGGTGTAGGTCAGTCCTGTCTAATCTATGACAACCATGCTCTCCTCAGGTCAAAACAATAGTGGTTTTGTGTTTTTGTTGTTGTTGTTGTTTGGGCCTTGTTGCTCGTCTTGTGCGATCTTAGTTCCCTGACCAGGGATTGAACCAGGGCCACACCAGTAAGAGTGCTGAGTCCTAACCACTGGACCTCCAGGGAATTGCCCAAACACTAGTTGTTATCATTAGTTTCATGTCAAATTGGAGCAGTCATCAGAACAAAATTCCTTCTGACCTTTGGTTTGCTCCCCTCCCACGGCTCCCTCGGAGGGAGGCTGCTGACAATTCAGACTCACTGTTGAGTTCCGTGGGCCTGGCGCTCAGAATCAAAGGTAAGACCTGTGGATTCACATAGCAGGAGTCCCAGCATGAAGCCACTCTGTGATCACCCTGGGATTCAACGTTTCAGAGCTGCAAGAAGGAGAATGCTGAGGCCACCTGGGAGCTGAGAGCCGAGGAGACAGCCCTGGGGGACCTCGGACTCAGTCAGAGGTTTGGAAGGGGGCCCAGGGCCCCCGTAGGTGGGAGCTGAGTTGAGGGAGCCACGTTTGCTTCAGTGTGTTTGGGAGACCGGGTTGCACTCAGAAGATGCATCATCACAAAGCCAGCTGGTGCCTGTAGCAGATCCTTCCCCCAGAGGTGGTGTCTGATAATGGGTTTTTGTGGCCGGCCATTCATTCCAGTGGTCGGAAGGCAGGAGAGGCTCAGGGTAGGACACCGGCCTCACTGACAGAGGCTGAGCCGAGTGGGAAATCCCAGGAGGATTTCTCACTGTTCTCCCTCCCCAAAGACACAGATTCCACGCACGGCACTCACATGCCCCATTCATGGGCAACCGTCTGCGTTGTGCTGAGAGCTATTCTCTGTCCAGAGAGCTGTGGTTTACAAGTATTTCGTATTTCAGAATGTTGTTAAATACACTTAAACGCCCCACTAATGATGTTATACCTAAACAGGAGTAAAAAGTTGAGCAAAGTGCCCCCCCCCCAAAAAAGGAAAAAAAATAACTGTAGGATTCTCCATTGCTAGGCACAAAACCAACTTTTTATTGAAGTACAACATCCATACAGAAAAGGGCACAAACCACAAGTATACAGCTCGAAGAATTTTCACAAACTAGATACGCCCAGGTGACCAGCAATCCGATCGAGGAACAGAAGGTCCGAGAATCTCCCTTGTGCCCTTCTGGTTACCATCCCCCCAAGAGTAACTCATATCCCTACTTGCAACAGCAGAGGTGAACTTTGCCGGGTTTCACACTTGACATACATGGAACCATACAGTACGAACTCGCCTCCTCTCATGAGACTTACATGGTGCCGTGTGGGTGGCTGCAGGAGCACCCCTCCTCCTTACTGTGTAGGACTTCACTGTGCAAATATACCACAATTTATCCATTCAACATGGGCATTTGGGTACTTTCCAGTTCAGGGTTATTATGAACAGTGCTTCTGTGAACATTCTAGTACATTTCTTTTGGCGAATATACGAACACATTTCTGTTGGGTAGAGGAGTGGAGTTTTTAGGTCATAATGATATGTACATTCAACCCAAGCTATTTCACAGAAGAATGAGGAATTTATTGGATGGAGCTTGGCGGCTCACAGAATCGACAGAAAGCTAGAAAGGAGATCTGGGAAGATGGGTAGGGGCCAAGAAACGAAGCAGAAACGGTCTGCTCAGCACTCTGCCATCCCTGGACATTACTACCAGTGGACACACCACCCCTGCAGCCTGCCGATCCTAGACACTTCCCCTGCTGGACCACTGCCACCCCTGGACCACCACAGCTCCCGTGAAACGAATCTCAGCATCCCTTAATTTCTGTGTCACTTGCACCAAGCTCACAATCCCAAGCATGGGAGTCCAAGGAGTTCACCCTGGGTCACTGGCCAGTCTGGTGCTGGAAAAGGGGATGCACCTGAGAGACAGAGAAGACCTCCCCACTTCAGCATCCACTGTGCTGGGGGCACTGCATCCCTACATTTATACATAGGGGTGATTATTATCAGGGAGCTTTCATGAAACAAAGAATGGGTTTCAACAAAAGAAAGAAAGAATAAAAATGTACTAAAACCATTTATGAGGGTAGCAAGTCATTAATTGATCTGAAAATTACATTTGGTGGTTTTACATGATTCCTCCAACTGAACCATGGATCTTTGAAGTCATGCATTCGTCCCTATACTATAGCCTGGCATTTAGCACATTTGTTTTAAATGATAATCAGAGCTTTCATCTATGTGGCACCTCCCTCTGTCCTAGACGGAAAGGCAGGAGGAGTGACCACCATTATCCCCAATTTGCAGGTTCCAGGCACACAATGGCTTGCCCTACAAGTGAAGCCACTGCCAGAGCCAGGAAGGGAGACAAGTTTCCAAACAAATGGAACAGGACATACTTGGACAGAGTGCTCTCTGCCCCTGTGGTTTATTCCCTTCCTTCATCCGGGGTGGTAGGAGTTTGTTTGAGGTGGGGCTTGCAAGTTTGTCTCAGAAAAATCGAGAGCCACCTAGCCTTCCATGGCAGCAGCCACACTTCATCTTCCATAAGCTGCCAGAATACGGGCCCAACACGCCTGCTCCTGGTGAAGATGGGAAGAGAAGTGTGCTGCTGAGCGGACCCCAGCCAACGGTGCTTTGTGGCATGTGGCTCAGGTTGTCTGCAGGTCTACCTACCTGCCTACAAACAGGTAGGCCTGGAAGGCAGTGGAGCTCAGGGGCTCAGGTCCCAGTCTTCTGGCTCACTATCTATAACCTCGGGGAAACTACATGGTCTTTTTGTGCCTCAGTTTCCCTCTCTTTGGAACAGACATACTCCCACGGCATTTATTTATTGTTGGAGGCTTAAATAAGTGGATACGTGTGAATGCTCTGATCAGTGGATGCTACGTGGTGAGCTCACTCCCTCCCTCCTCTGGGGCAGGGGCCACCCTGCTGAAACCCCACAGGACCCAGTGCTGTGCCCAGAACAGGCCCTTATTTTTATTATTATTATTTTTTGGCCACACCACACAACTTGTGGGATCATAAGTTCCCCGACCAGGGATCAAACCCGGGCCCCCTGCAGTGCAAACACAGAGTCCTAACCTCTGGACTGCCAGGGAATTGCCCAGAACAGGCCCTTATTAATGCAGCCCATGCACAGCAGGAGGCAGAATAGGAGGGGGGCAGGATAAGGTGGCATTTGGAGAGAAGACATGTATGTGCCCCTGGCCCGCCTGGCTGGCACATATAAACAGGTGTAATGGTGTGACATTTACAGTTAAGCTCACTCCAATATCCACCCAACACCTACATTTGTAGAAGGACCACCTCCAAAGGGATCAATGACAATCAGTGGGAAACAGGGGTCTGGACCCTCCATCAGGGGCTGGGCCATGAGGCCCCAGGGTGACCCACGTTTAGAAAACCATCCGACGGTGTAGGTTATTTCTTCTTTAGATAGGATGACAGAAAAGCAGGAAATAGAGAACTCCCAGAACTGCTTTCTCCAGGAAGAGAGATGGAAACTTTGCCCATATACTTCAGTTGATCAAAACGATCTAATTTGACACTGAATGATCACGAATGGGGGACTGTTTTCTCTTCTCAATAACTTATCCACTGAAATGTATACACTTAAGCTATGTAAACTTGGGAACTGATGTTAAAAAAAGTTAAGCCCTTAAACCCATACTTATTTTTACTTGGCACATTTGTAATTCGGCTACAAAAATGTCTATTTCCTTCTCTAATAATGAAAATAACATGAACATGAAGAGAAAAAGGGAAACAGAATGCAGTGACGAAAACCAATGAAAAGAGGAGACAGGCCTGGGCAGCCCTGGTTGGGCGGGGGTGGGTGTGGGCAGAGCTCCCTAAAGCTATGAGCATGCGCGGTCCTACCAGGGATTTTTACGGAGAGAAAAGGAGACGTTTTCATAGCAAACGGAGTCAGAGGATGGTACAAAAGAACTTCTTCTCTCGGAAGGGGTTTTCTGACGCAGGCACTGGAATGATGAGAGGGTCCTCCCTCACGTGAGCTTCACAGTACGCCAGGAGGTCCGCTGCGGCCTGGGAGACCTGGGGGGGACACAACAGCACAGGTGCAGGGTTAGAGGCTGGTTCGCTGTGGGTCCGAGGCAGGGGTGTCCATTTGGAGAGTGGACAAGCCCAAGGACAGGCTGTGTCGTGTGCACCACCAACAACAAGGCCATTCTGTGGCCTGGAGAGTGGACTTGTGCAAACCCAGAGGAGACAGGTTTTGAAACATGCTTCCAAGGAAATGTGATAGAGAAGAACAAACATGACTCCATATTGGATCTGTTCCTTTAGTGCTAACCCTTGCGCTCTGTTTCCTGTGCTTAGTCATGCTGGCTCTGCACCTTCTGTAAAAGAATGTGGCCTATAGCCTGAAATATTCAGGAGAGCCTATTCTCAAAGCTCTGACCTTTAAAGGTAAAACACCTTTCCATTCATATGGAGATAAAAAGTTGCAGAACAGAGGACAACAGTTGTCTTGTTGTAGGTTTATAGGAACACCGGGACCTGCCCAGTGGGGGCAGGTGCAAAAACAAAAGATTCCTGCATGAAGAAGTCTGCAACAACCAGCCACACCCCCGGCCCCTTTGGTATAAAAGAAGCCTGAATTCTCACTCCAGGGAAGATGATGGTTCTTTGGGACAGCAGTTCACCATCTTCTTGGTCTGCTGGCTTTCTGAACAAAGTCACCTTCCATGCCCCAACACCTCATCTCTCGATTTATTGGCCTGCTGTGCATGGAGCAGTATGAGTGTAGGCTAGGTAACACAAAGAGATGTTGCCGGGGGCTTCCCCGGTGGCGCAGTGGTTGAGAGTCCGCCTGCCGATGCAGGGGACGCGGGTTCGTGCCCCCGGTCCGGGAGGATCCCACATGCCACGGAGGGGCTGGGCCCGTGAGCCACGGCCGCTGAGCCTGCGCGTCCGGAGCCTGTGCTCCGCAACGGGAGAGGCCACGACAGTGAGAGGCCCGTGTACAGAAATTAAAAAAAAAAAAAAAAAAAAGAGATGTCGCCTGGTGGTAGAGCACATCAATACCAAGAGAGGAATGAGGGGCCAGCAGGAAGGTCCAGACAGCCTCGTCCTCCTCTCAACTGAGGGATAAGTGCAAGCTCCAGGCCAGTAGCCTCACCATTACTCTGCGAAACCATTTCTAGACGGAGAAAGCTGAGTGCTGGCTCAAGCCAAGCCAGTGTGACTGTAGTTATTACTGTCATTGTTTTATTGCAGTCCACTCTCGTGACCAACACAGCCACTTATTCCTCCTCGACAGAACACAGATCATAAGCACATTATATAGGACACACATATAAATAAGCACATGCTGAACTTGGAATAGCCACTCCCCTGAGGAGACTGTTGCTCCTGACCAGAACACCCTTTCCATTTTCCTTCCAGGCTTATCTGAAGCCTCCTGACACCTGGCAACTGTGGATCAAACCATCCCCCAGCTCAACTCCAGGAGTTCCGGGGGAGGAGTTGCTGGGAGGCGGCCAGGTGCCGAGAAGGATTCGCTAAGAGGAAGCTCATTTTGCCCGTGGTCTGTGTCACGTGTCTGGCAAATGAGTGGTCTGTGAATTAACATCCTGCCCATTAGCTTGTGCTTATTAGAGGCTACAGGCCAGGGTAAGTATATAGCAGGCAAAGTTAATCCTTTTTGTACATTCAATGTCTAAATCTTCTCCAGAATGGAAAAGACACTCCACAAGTGAATGAAAAAGGTTTGAAAGCCCCAGTACGTACAAGCCATACACCTTCCATCAGGTTTTAAAAACTGACCCATCTTCCAAAATTTTACAGAAATTCTTCTTCTGATTTCCAGCCCAGATGTGCCTGGAATCCTACAAATAATTCCAGTAGAGATATGTAATGAATTTTTCCTTTGAATGAAACAACTAAAAGTTGAGCTGATGAGTCAGCCTAAATCCTGACAAAGTCTACATGTGTTGGGAGTGTGGAATGGAGGAGCATCAGGCTTCCCCATTCATCTCTGCCCCCAGGATGGCTGTGTGACCTTGGGTAAGTAACCCAAACTCTCTGAGCTTTAGCTTCTTCATTTGTAAGCCTGGGTGAGTGAGAAATCTCCAAGATCCTGTTTACTCTGAACAGTCTATAATTCGAGCTCTAATAGCACCACGGCAATATTTGAGATCCAAAATAAATGGATGTTGGGTTGAATGAGAGTGAAGTTTGCAGTGATTTACAGGACACACATACAGGAATCTCCCAGGTGAGGCCACAAATATAGGCCTGCAGGGGGCCTGTGAAGCCATCACAAGGGACTAGAGCACATGAACAGGGAAGCTGACTCTGACACCCAAAAAGCTGTGATGGACACACAAGAGAACCAGAATCACAGAGTGAGCGCATGGGCATGGAGCCGAGAGACAGCGCTCGGCACACAGCACGCTTACTTCCACCTTCTGATCCAAAGCCAACTGCTCTCCCCTGACTGCCTTGGTCACGATCCCCTACTCCCCATTCCAGGCTTCTCCCAGGGCCCAGAGAGGCATGGGGTCTTCTCCGTGGCCACCTTGTTAGGGTGACCACGGGAGTCATCCAGTGGCTTCTCTGGCAACCACTGCGACCTGGTCTACACTGCTGCCCAGGCCAGCACACACAAGAGGGCAGCAGTCTTGGGACCTTCCCCTAACAGCCACCTGTCCTCTTAGCCCTGACTTCAGTGAGCTCTTCCAGATGGTTCATTTCAGAATGTCTTAACATCCCCTCTCTAGTTGTCTAGTTTTAATTTCCCCATCTATTTCATTTTTTGGAACATGCTTCCATTTGTTCTGAATTCTCTATAAACCTTATCATCTCATCTGGGAAGTATTTACCGAGTGTCCATCTTTTAGCTAATTGAGAGGGCATAGGGGAAGAAATAAGGCAGGATTTTTGTCCTCTAAAGATCTAGCTGAGAAGACTAAAAAAGTATAAAGTCACTAGAATAATCAGTATGTGCTAAAACATCACAGGAGAATAGCTGCACACCACTGCAGGGCCATGAACAAGGGCAGGGAGACAGGGGTGTCTGAGTACCCCATCCACTTCCACACAGGGGCAGTTACCTTGGTCAACCTGCCTCCTTTATCCAGAGGCTGGTCCCAGCCATCTGAACCCGGAAACATGATTTTCTGGCATGCCAAGAATGGCTCATCTCCTGTGGCAGATCCATATTAAACAAGTTCAAGAGACAGCTGTATAAAACCATTAATGAAAACAAGAGCTAACATTTACTGAGTGCTTATTATGTGCCAGGCCCTGTGCTAAATGCACCATCCTATATATGACCTCATTTAATTCTTCTAAGTACTAGTCTTAAAGCCACTTTACAGATGAGGAAACTGATGCATCAAAGTTAAGAAATTTGCCCAAGGTCATACAGCTAGTAAGAGAGAGGACCAGAACTTGAAGCTAAGCAGTCTGGCCCCAGAAGCTAAATGCTGCAGCAGCTGCCTGATCAAATGCTCAAGAAAACTTTAACTGTAAGGTGGCCTGGAAAGTTCTCGTCTGCTGGACCAGCACACTCTCCTTGTAGAGACCAGCTACCTGGGAACTCACGTGACCAGTAGAAGAGTCTTGCAACTAAAGTTTCTTAGGTCATTTGTTTAATCCAGGGACAGTCTTGCCAAGGAAACCCTAACAGGTGGGTGTCCTCACCTGGGACTGGCTTTCTCTCCCTGTGCCCTGGGGAGTGACTGGATGGAGGCTGCCAGTGTCACCCTGAGACTCCTCCCTCCAGGCTGTGACCTAACGTTACACTCTGTTAGAGGATTAAACAAGGGTGCTATTACACTGAGTTGGCTCTAATTCCTTAGTAGCCTTTGTGAACTAACCAAAACCAAGAAGCCTGAGAATTTGAGAAAGTGAAACTTAAGACCAATCACAAACAGCCAGCTAGGTCTTCCCACCTAAGACAACCGCTTAAGCGATACCTAACAGCTGCTTTGCTTCAGCATCTTCGCTATAAACACCTTGCCCTATGCCTGTCGGTGGACGGCTAACTTACCTTTGGTTTGGCGTTGCCGGATTCGACTCCATGTATGCCTAAATAAACTCTTCAAGAATTTTAGTGCGCCTCAGTTTACCTATTAACAACACGATCCATCTGGTCCGAAGTTGGCTTGCTAACAACCAATCCCAACATGACAGCTTCCTTCCCCTTGATAAGTTTACATGTTCAGATGCCTGTCAACATCCATCCATCGTGGGTGGATTTGATGAGTGTAATTTCCCGGGAGCAACCACAAGGGGAGCGCTGCATCACCAAGCATCAGGCCAGGACATGGGAGGAGAGGGTTCAGAAAAATGGGGCGTTGGGGGACGCCCGCGGAGGCGAGATGGGGCTGGGTCTCCTTCCGGTCTCACAGCTGTGTATTTGCTCCCCTCCCAGCCCCGTGTCTACGACACCCTGAAAACCATGTTGGCCTCGCTAGCTCCAAGCAAGTCTAATTTAGGGATTTTTCTGTCACCTCCAAAGGTGACACTGCACTTGATGCCACAATTTTTCTTTCAAGAAAACAAGCTGTTCTTAGATTGCCTCCTTTTGTTGTTGTTGTTATTTTAGGATCACAGATGTGTTTGCTTAGTTATAACTGCACGCCTCTGGATTGCAGAGTTCCATCCGTGCACCTGTACAACAGGAATGAAATTAGAATCAAGTCAGTATTAGCGCCCAGTAGTTGGCATCCAGTTTAAGACTAAACGTGTGGGTCTGGGTTGGCTCCACGCAATATTAGCTTCCTAGATGCACTCAGATTATTGAGAACACCGCACAGTACGGTATACGAACGTGTAAGTCATCTTACAACAAAAGGGAGTTTTCCACCTTTGCTATCAGCTTCATTTCAGGCAGCGTCTAAGGTCCCTTTATTCCTGTATAGCCAAAGTTATCTTGGATAACCCCTGAAGTTTGTTGTAATGGGATCTGAAAAGATACATACGTGTAATGAACACCTTTATAGGTTTTTAAAAAAGTATTTATTTATACAGGTTTTTAAATTTTATTTATTTATTTTTGAGTGCATTGGGTCTTCGTTGCTGCGCGCGGGCTTTCTCTAGTTGCGGCGAGAGGGGGCTACTCTTCACTGTGGTGCACGGGCTTCTCCTTGCGGTGGCTTCTCCTGATGCGCAGCACGGGCTCTAGGCTCGCGGGCTTCAGTAGTTGTGGCTCGCGGGCTCAGTAGTTGTGGCTCACGGGGTTAGCTGCTCCGCGGTATGTGGGATCTTCCCGGACCAGGGCTCGAACCCGTGTCCCCTGCATTGGCAGGCGGGTTCTTAACCACTGAGCCACCAGGGAAGTCCCGTAATGAACATCTTAATGAGCCTTCCACATGAAAGGTGACATCCTAACACACACAGTTTAGTATCCAGGCATTAATTAACCTAAATCTGCTCCTTAGATTGAAAGAGAGGGTTTCCTTAATCAGCCCTAGGTTGATTTTTATGGTTGAAAGTT
The DNA here is from genome assembly GCA_004363435.1 of Platanista minor. Classification (NCBI taxonomy): domain Eukaryota; kingdom Metazoa; phylum Chordata; class Mammalia; order Artiodactyla; family Platanistidae; genus Platanista; species Platanista minor. The sequence goes on from RJWK010043341.1 coordinate 16,593, forward strand.
TCCTTCACTGCATATAAAATATGGCTTGCAGCCTTCACCATATCCCAGAAACATCTGCCATCTTTGAAACATAAAATAGACGATTCACTTTCAAAGGGAAAATTTTATTCTGGTTGGAAATGTGAAACTCCCTTACTGTTTGTGCTTTCTCATCAAGCCTGAAGTCTGCTCTGCCTAAAGGCCTCTGTTACGAAATGCCCAGAGAATTTTTGCCTCCTCTCCTTAGTACTGAAGTTACAAGATAACAGATGTTGAAAAGAATCAGCAGCCTGGGAACAACTGTGGAATTTTACCATTACATTGCAGAATAAAAGAGGTGACTGAAACAGCCCAAGTTAGCACATAATCCCGTTAGTTGCACTATAATTACAAGCTTCAATGATGGGGAGAAAATGTTGCAATTACTAAATCACATTCCTGGACAAGGCAGATGACATAATTACTATTCTGGCTGTGACACCCACTGTATTTATCCTTTGCATCTAAAGTGGAGCGACTCACACCTATTTCTCAGCAGTCCTGGTCCATTTAACAATACTACTTGGAATCAATTACAATCATCCTTGATGGCTCTGCCTGTTCCTCCCTCCACCCCAAGAAAACAAAGCAGGATTACCAGTCAAGAGCACAGCCAGGTTGCAGCCCCCATTGTGCAATGGTGTCTTTCACAAGGTCAAACTTGGTAAACACTCCAACAGAAGAAATCATACGCCGTTTATCCCTAGTAGAATCCTGAGGACATCACAGGTTTATGCCTCACCTCTAAGTCCTGAGCTAACACTTACAGGGTGAATCCTTGTGAATTTTTTCTTTCTTCTAATGCTGGAGAGTATTTGAGATCAACATACCAGTTTTTAAGGGCATTCTCAAGATACTTCCAAATTATTACACTATGGGCTGAATGTGTCTGTCCTCCCACCACCCTCCAAATTCACATGTTGAAGCCTAAGTCTCCAATGTGATGATATTTGGAGGTGGGGCTTTTGGTAGGTAATTAGGTCATGAGGGTTGAACCCTCATGAATGGGATTGAGACAGGCCTGGGACCTGGGACCCTTTGCTGAATGTTTGCACCTGGACAAACATCTCCCCAAGCAACAGAGAAACTATAAGGGACTAAAAATAACTGCACAAAGTGCAGTTGGGGAAAATTATGGACTAAAAGATACAAAAAGACCAAAAACCCAACTGCCACTTCTGCAGAGCCTGGAGCAGAAAAAATGGTGTCAGGAGCAAAAGCAGGGTACTGCGCACACAAAATCACCAAAGGGGTGGGCAAACCCCCTAAGCCACCCCTCCAGCCCAACCCCTGGACCTGCCCCTACCCTCATCCCATATAAGGGACCAGCTAGCCCCACGTTGGGGAGCGAGCAAGCAAGGGAACCTGTTACTTGTTATCACCCCCACCCCCCAGCTGCAGCAGGGTCCCCAATAAAGCCTTGCCTGAATTTCTTGTCTGGCCTCTGATCAATTTCTATTAAGGAGGCCAAGAAACCTGGTCGGTAACAGGATTAGTGCCCTTATGAGAGACATGAGAGGGAATCTCTCTCTCTCTCTCTCTCTCTCTCTCTCCCTCCCATGTGAGGTCATAGCAAGAAGGTGGCCATCTGTAAGTCAGGAAGAGAGCCCTCACCAGAACCTGACCATGCCGGCACCCTGGTCTCAGACTTCCCAGCCTACAGAGCTGTACAGAATGAATTTCTGCTGTTTAAGCTACCTAGTCTATGGTATTCTGTTATAGCAGACATTTGGCTTCCAGTGGTTCCCAGCAACTATTTTGTATTGACCCAGATCAATACAGGTAATTCTCAATCATTGGGTTCTAGGCCACAAATAGCATCTAGCTGGGAGTAAGGTTATTCCCAGAGGGGTTGGGAGATACATGTGAATAAATGAATACTATAACAGAGAGTCCCTCTCTGAATTCTAAAGTCAAATGTCCAGAATAGAGGATTAGCTGCTGTTTCCTATCACCAGCATAAAGGTTTTTTTCCACATCAAAAGTTGATTGCAGTCAGAATGGCCATCATCAAAAAATCTAGAAACAATAAATGCTGGAGAGGCTGTGGAGAAAAGGGAACACTCTTGCACTGCTGGTGGGAATGTGAATTGGTACAGCCACTATGGAGAACAGTATGGAGGTTCCTGAAAAAACTACAAATAGAACTACCATATGACCCAGCAATCCCACTCCTGGGCATATACCCTGAGA
>RJWK010043342.1:0-18792 GCA_004363435.1 Platanista minor
CATATTCATACATATGTACACATGCCTATAATACATGTCTATAATAACATCTATTTTACGTGTATATGTATGTATACATATACACATGTGTACACACGTAATACATAAATATGATAATGTACATACGTCTATAATATAATAGTACCTGTAATAATGTTATATTTTTTGTGTGTATGTGTGCATACACATAGAAGTACACGCACATGCACACGCACGCGCACCTTCACTCCCTGGCCCAAGTCGGAAACCCTGTGCTCCCACAGCACCTGGTCCACAGTTATATTAGTGCCTTCATTATGTGACATCATCACCTACTGTGTACCATCTCTCATCACCTGGGGTTCCCACGGTTGAGGTGGCTGCTTCTCCGTCCTCTCATCCTAGAGCTTTGTGCTGCTGCTGAGGGTAACCCTGAGCTCACAACAGAGTTATGTTGTTGGACAGGTGGATGCCAGATATTATTACTTCACGGTTAGATTGTCATTCCTTTAGCTTAACACTGGGCTCTCGGTTAAATTCTCATGTCTCTAAGCAACTTTGTGCCCCGTGCTATTATTATATTATTTATGACACTTAGAGGGAAGGTATTTCAAAGTCCTCCCTGAAAGTGAGCTTTGGCCAGCAGACGGGAGAGGTTAGGGGTCTGGGTGTCTGCGAGTGATGGCGAGTGACGAGAGTGAGGTCCATGGTCTTTATGCTTTTGATCTTATGGTGACATTTCTCTTCCCAACTCAACTCACGTGTTCAGCGGGCTGCGTAGTGTTATCCAGCAAAGATGTCGCTTTGTGGCTCGGTTGTAGGAAGAAGAAAGTGATAGTCCTATTGTGTTAGTCTACGGGGGGCAACCGGAACAAAATCTAGCAGTTCTGGAGCCTAGAGATCCAAGACCCGGGTGCCGTCAGATTGGTCTCTGGTGAGAGCTAGTCCTGGCTTGTGGATGGCGGCCTTCTCTCTGTCCTCTCATGACCTTTGCCCTGTGTGCACATAGAGGGACAGAGGAAAAGAGAGAGAGAGAGACATCACTGGTGTCTCTTCCTCTTTTTACAATAACACCAGTCCTGTAGGATTAGGGCCCCACCCTTGCTATACACTGGGTGTTTGTCTTCCCCCAGATTCATATGTTGAAATCCTAACCCCCAGTATGATGGCATGACGGCGGGGGTTGGGGGGGGGGTGCTTTGGAGGCGATCAGGTCTAGAGGGTAGTGCCCTGGGGAATGGGGTTGTTACCGAGTCCAAGCTCACTCTTCTCACTTCACAACAGGCCAATAGATCGGAGACGAGGTGTTGAGGCACGAATACGACTTTATTGGGAAAGCCGGCAGGCCTTGAAGATGGCAGACTAAAGTCTCAAAATAACCATCTTCCCAGGGTTTGGATGCCGGTTTATTTTGTAGCACAGAGAGGGGGAGATGGGGAAGTAAAGTAAAAAGGCCATACATTTTGCAAATATCACCTGGAATGGCCGGCCTCAGGGAGGGGATGTGTTCATTTCTTCTTTCTTGCAGCCATCCTCAGGTGGGCAGGGTCAGGATGCTTCCCTGAACAAAGGCACTTGGGGTTAACATTCAGGCAGAGGGGCAGGGTCCCCTGAGGCAGGCCATTATCTAGAGACAGTATCTTTTAGTGAATAAAAGCAGCGGGAAAGCAAAGGCTAAAGTAAAAGAAACAGATCCAACATGTAGTCAGATTTGGCTCTTCCCTGTTACAATTCCCCACTGTCAATGTCCATTCCATAATCTTGTGGGAAAAGGGGTGACGGCCCTTCTAATTGCTCTGTCAGATGGATCTTTCTGGGAGTGTCCGCCATCGGTGCCAGTGTTCCAAACGTTGTCTCTTCTGTTCCTCTCTGGAAAGTATCTCCTTTACACCTGTAGCCTTAAACAACAACAACAACAACAAAACTCACAACCTAGAAGTTGAGAGTGATGATCTATTCAGTGGGAATTTTGAGGGCTTCAACTTCAAGCCCGGGAGGCAGCATCTCAAGTTAAGGAATTTAGCATTTTTCTCTGTATGGGAAAATGCAGGAGTGTGGGCTCACTGAAATCACTCTCTTGATATGCACCTCAGCTGTCTGGGGCCTGTATCCTGTATTCTCATATCCTGAGTTTCCTCAGGGCTCACAGGCTCACATTGGAGGGCTGAAATCGCTAATGACTTATGTGGCAGGAGATATTCCATTTCTCATATCCTTTCCTCTTGGTCAGGGTTTTGACCAATATTTGGGAGACATTTCAGGGTCAAATTTTATCCCACAGCGCTGGGAGGCTCATCCCAGGTCAGGCGAAAATTCTTGATATGTCACTCCAGGTGCTAGATTTGGGATTAGGCCCTATTGATAATTAAAGATTCTCTGGATCCTCTACCTAATTATGATCCAGGAGACATTTTCCCTTGTTGCTTCTTCCCATACTATTACAATTATCTTATGTTATAAATGTGGTCTACTTCGTCAAGATGTTTAGCCATAGAAGTTTTGTTGGAAGCCTGGTTACACACTGGGTACTGTAAGAGACAACAATCTTATAAAATAGACAGGATATAAGTAATGCAGCTAGTAACATTGACAAAGACGTAGTGCAGCAGGGAGATACAAAGTACAAACAATTTGGCTTACAAAGGTATAATTTGCCAAATTATTGTAAGTCATAATTAGTTTAAGGGGAAGGTTTTCCTTACACCTGGAAAACACAGATTTAAACCAGTCATTTTTCAGATAGAGACCATAAAAATTATAACCATATTCACCACTTTACTCAGTCCTATGTAACTAATCCTTCTTGTTAACAGCTTTATGAAGCCATCAAGTTTCCCATTAGAATTCTTCAGTTTCTTCTTACCCAGTTCAGCATTATGGTCTGAAAGCCAGAAACTTGTATTTATCCAGAGGTCCTTTCTATAAATCTTGGAGAGGAAGCATTTTTGCCAAGGCATCAGAGTGAAACCATATCTGTCTATCATGACAAAAGACTTAAGAAGGCACATTTAAATCTGATTACCATGCAATTGACAAAGTAATTTGGTTACTGTTGTGACATGAAACACTTTCAGATAATAACTAGAATTATGACTGATAACATTTTACCAGGACATACCAAATTTTAGGAACTCCGTATAATCTCTAGAATACCTGTATCATTTGCCATAAAATATAACCTAAGTAGATTTATTACTTATTTGACAACACTTCCCATGTAATTTAACATACCAAGTGAACCTAATTAGTTAATATCTCTCTTTAGGGTGTTTCAGGGGCCCTTTGAAGCGTCCCGTCCCAGAGTTAGCCAGAGGTCAAAGGAACTTCATTATAATTTGATTTGGGAAGTTTCGTCAAAAAAATATCAAAAGGATCTAAAGCAGTCAGATAGGATCACAGGTCGCTGTGAAACAATAGTTATTCACTTAGCCGAAGTAACAGTAAAAGATTTCAAAGGCAAATACAGAACCAGATCACTTAAAAGGTAGAGAAACTTAAAACTTGTTATCAAAGGCAGTTCAAAATCTTAAGAAACCTTGTCGTCTTAACAGAGAGAAAAGCCAAATTCAAGTTTTGCACCAACTTATTTTTAAAATTTATTTACTCAATTAAACTTAGTGAACCCTGACCACGTACAAAACTCTTTTCTTGGGGTTCACTTTCCATAAACCTTCCATCACTTAACTTATTTTAGCACTATTCTAACTTTCAAGTTGTTGAATATCTGGAGAGATTAATTTTAGATAGACATTCCTAAATGATAATTATTTTTAAAAGTTCACCTAAAGCTCTTATTTCATTTGCATTTTCTTTCCTTAAAAGTTTCTTCACATCAAGTTACTTTCCTTGCTGACAAATGTGCAAGAGACATAACAAGATTTTATTTAGCTTATATAAAACCTAGGCACAATAAAATTATTACACTTAATGCTGATGACTCTAATGACATGTCTATATTAATTGGATTAACAAACAGTAATACTATTTCTCAGTTCATGTGAACCTGAAACTCATTTAGCTTAATTTTTCTTGTATTTAGAATTGTTTGGTTTGTAAGTGCTTACTTTTCTTTAAGCCAATTAAATAGAGTTCATCCACAAATCAACCTCAGCAATGTTATACAAATACAAAGACTCATACAAGGAGACAAACAGAAACATTATAGTTTTCATTTCAAAATTTCAGCCCTGAGTCAGGTACAGCAGTGTAAAGCCCGTCAGTTTACAAAAAGAGGTTGAATTAAGATTAGGTTTCTGGCAGCTGGAACAAATCAAGCTCTAGATTGTCTAGAGGGCTGAATTTTTACAGAAAAGACACTTAGGTTTTTTATTTATCCTTGACAAGTCAATTTCTAAATTACCTTACCCTCTTTTTAAAGATTGCATTTTAAAAAGATGGAAGAGATGAGGGTTCCTGAGAAGACCGGGTAGGACATTTGCATCTCAAAGTTACAGGCAAGTTTTTCCTAGCATGACTTTGTTTCCCCTTTGTTTAATATTTACAAGCCTCTTGAGATAAATAGGGAAGGTAGTCAATCAACTTGTTCCCCACTGTCAAAGTTACCTGGGGCTCCTATGGGGAGATTAGAATCAGATGCCTCAAGTCCAAGGGAGTCCCCTGGCCTCTTACAGGATGTTGGCACAAGGGAAATTGCCCTGCTGTAGAAGTGGCTCTCCGTCCAAATTGTGTGTCCTGTCGGGTCTTAGATGGTGATAGTAAATCAGGCTCCTGTGCTCTGGAGGTTAACATAGAAACTTCTATTTGATCCCCATGGGTAGGGGAAACAGGAGGCAGTGAATATGATGGCAGCATGTGGGGAGGGGGCAGTTGGAACAACTGCCAGTGCAGCCTGCTCTTTTGCAGAACACTTCTAACTGTGAGATCATGTAATAACTGAGTGAGCCATTCAGGGGCCATTGCTCTTATGATCTTAAATATTGGGTCCACACCCTATTACAATAGTACATCATGTCTTTCTTAGTCATAGGCTCATGGCTGTGTTTCACCCATTTATCAATATACGCCCCAAAGGGCTCTCCTTCAGGATAGATGGAGTAGTTCCCATTTTTATAAGTTTGATAACACCAAAACACAAAAGGCGCAAACAAATTCCAACACAAAAGGTCCAAACAAACTCCAGCACTGATGCACACAAAACCAAGATGAAAACCAACAAGCCGGTTCCCGAATTGGGTAGACTTACCCTACAAAACCAATGAACTAGATCCGAACGAACCGGCTCCAAATCAGATAGAGTCCAACAACAATTCCCCCCCTGGAGGAATTGTACCTGGTACCTGTTGGAACAGTGTACCCCAATCAAACAAACTGGCTTATCCCTTAAAGAAAAAGCCCAAATTGAGAGGGGACTATGTTCCCAGTATGCATGCCAGAGTGACTTACCCTACAAAGTCGAGTCCGTCAACTCGCAACACAAAAGGGTACACAAAACCAAAACAAGACCAAGACCAAAACAAACGAACCGGTTAGCAAATTGGGTAGACTTACCCTACAAAATCGAGTCCGAGGACTTGCAAAAGTTGGTCGGTTCCTTGCTTTAAACTGCCAAGCACTGGGGTAGCCGGTGCTGCTTCAGGGAATTTTGAAGGGAAGACCCTCAGGACAAATGGTCCTGGCAGCTGCTAGGGCCTTGCCCCAGTGTTCCCTCACTGGGGCCAGCTAGCCACGAGCAGCAAGTTTCCTGGCTGGCTCGCCAAATTTGTTACCAAGTCCATGCTCCTCTGCTCACCTCGCAACAAATAAATTGGAGACGAGGTGTTGAGGCAGTGAATACGACTTTATTCGGAAAGGCGGCAGACTGAGCAGATGGCAGACTAAAGTCTCAAAATAACCATCTTCTCAGGGTTTGGATGCCAGTTTCTTTTATAGCACAGAGGGGGAGATGAGGAAGTAAAGTAAAAGGCCATAACTTTTGCAAATATCACCTGGAATGGCCAGCCTCGGGGAGGTGATGTGTTAATTTCTTCTTTCCTGTAGTCATCCACAGGTGGAAGAGGGTCCGGATGTTTCCCTGAACAAAGGCACTTTGGGTTAACATTCAGGCAGAGGGACGGGGTTCCCTCAGGCAGGCCATTATGTATAGTTAGTATCCTTTTAGTGAACAAAAGCAGCAGGAAAGCAAAGGCTAAAGTAAAAGAAGCAGATCCAACATGTAGTCTGATTTGGTTCTTCCCTGTTACAGGGTCAGTGCCCTTACAACAGAGACTGCAGAGAGGTACCTGCCCCACTGCCAGTGAGGACATGGTGACAGACGGCTGGCCGTGAACCAGAAGATGGTTCTCGGCAGACACTGAAAATGCCTGCACCTTGATCTCTGACTTCCAGCGTCCAGAACTGTGAGAAATAAATGTCTGTTGTTCATAAGCCACCCAGACAGACTAAGGCAGCCCTTAATTACCTCCTGAAAGGCCCTATTCCAAATACAGTCCCATTGTGGGTGAGGGCATCAACAGATGAACCTTGTGGTTGTTGGGGGGAGCAGTTTAGGCCCCAGCACTGAGGCCTATTTTAGTTAGAAGTTTTGTGTGTGTCTGAGGAGCCCCAGTTTTCTGCTCGGCATAACTCAGGGGATGGGTCTCTGCAGCTGTGGATGAGGAACAACAGGCTGTGATCATTCCAACAAGACCTGCAGCCACACGGCAGGACCTGGAGATGCAGGAGCCGTGGGTTCAGGCCCACCTCAGATGCTGACACACAGTGTGGAGTCTGGCTTCCCCAGGAGAACCTGAAGGGGTGGGACCGTGCAGAGTCCCAGTTAGGGCACCGAGGAGGGGCCTGAGCCAGCCAGGGCCTCTGACACAGACCTGTTGGATGGGGATGCTGGGATAGGGAAGCTCCCATGAGTCTGGGAAATGCAGCAGGTGAGCTGACCCTCCAGCCAGAGGGCAGAGGTAGAAATGGGATGCTGGCGGCAGTGGGGTGGAGGGTGGTCAGAGGACTGAGGCCAGACTCAGAACCACTTCTGGGACATTGAGCCTGGCAGACATGCTGCCCTAGGGGCTTGATCTTAAGTATCCAGAGCTGGCCTTACACTATTAGAAAATTGGGGGCAGATTTTTTTTAAAAGGAGTTTTGTTGCGGTACGTGCTCCACACTCCTGGAGTCCCTCGGTAAGAGCGACCCACGTCCCGTCCCCACCGGGACACCAAGGAATCACCAACACCCAGATACAAGGTACAGTTAGGATTTAATCGAGCACACAAACACACACACACACACAAACTGACCGGTCAGGGTCCCACTCAGAGAGAAGTGAGACCCCGACCAACGGTCGGGTAGGGTTTTTATATCTTCCAGGAGGCGGGAAGTCCCTAGGCGGGAAGGCGCTATTTGGCCAGTCAGGACCCTGGTTCCTCCCACTTTAAGCAAGCAAGGCAGTCTTTTACAGAAGCTGAGTCATGCTGAGTTTCCTCTTATTCTTGTTCCTTCTGTCACAGTTCCATAAAATTTCAGGGTTACACTCTTCCATGGTACTTCCTGGTGAAATGTCCAAGCTAAGTGGTCTCATCAAGGAGGAACACTTGCCTTCACTAGCAAATCTCCTTCATCAATCAAAGGGATCTCTTCAGTCAGGATTTGTATTCTTTTTGTTTGTTTGTTTTTTGTTTTTTGTTTTTTTTCCGATACGCGGGCCTCTCACTGTTGTGGCCTCTCCTGTCGCGGAGCACAGGCCTCCGTACATGCAGCCTCGGCGCCCATGGCTCACGGGCCCAGCTGCTCCGCGGCATGTGGGATCTTCCCAGGCCGGGGCACGAACCCGTGTCCCCCACATCGGCGGGTGGACCCTCAACCACTGCGCCACCAGGGAAGCCCGGGATTTGTATTCTTTATGTGTAAATAATGCTGTCTCCTAGCTAACCTTGTAACATACTGATGGATAGTAACTGTAGTTATCACTCTTGGTAATATTTCTTAGTTATTATTCTTTTACTTTATGAGCATTAATACCTCAGAGGAGCCTTCTCTGACCTCAGACCCCCCGCTAGCAGACTGGATCAAAGCCCTCTGCTAGCGCCCTGTCCTTCTGCCTTATAGGCCTTCCCACTATTGCAATGGAATAGCAATTGAATGATTAATTGTTTCATGCCTGTCTCCCTTGCCAGATTATTATCCCAATGAAAGCAGCAACCAGGTCTATTTTAATCATAGCTACAGCCAACACTGGTTCCTACCCATAGCAATCACTTCTTTTTAAATGAGTTATTTCATTCCCTCACTTATTCAACCATTACCTAATGCATTTAGTGTTCACAACCCCTAGGAACTAAGCTACAAACCGGGAAACAAAACATAATGTGATCGTGTCTGCACGCAAAGAGCCCACAATTTAGTGCAGAGTGTTCTTAACCCATGAGGGTAAAGTGCCCCTTGAGAAGCTGGTGAACGAAGTGGTCCCTCTTCCCGGAAGCTACTTATTTGAAATGGAGGCAAGATTTTGTATGTGACTTGCAGTGTTCACAGATCCACGGAAGTCTCTTCAGTGTCTTCCTAAAATTTCCTGAATTCAGAGGTCGGGATCCTTCCACGGAACACAGACTTAAAGACACACACACGAGTTAAGGAAGGAGGGCATCAGTGTGTCCTGCTGGATCAGGAGAGCCTTCCCTGGAAGAGATGCTTGGGCCGTGTCTTGAGTGATAAATCTGATGTCACCAGGAGAAGTGAGAGCCCCGGAGGTGGGGCAGACAGCCTTTGAAACCACACAACCCAGAGTGGGACTTGAACCCACTGTCTTTTAATTGAGATCACACACCTGGTCCCAGGACTTAATGAAGCTCAGGTCCTTTATGTCTCATTGCAGAAAGAATTCAGTGAGAGAGAAAGCGATAGGTAAGAGGTGGATTATTTTAGAGAGGTACACGTTCCATAGACAGAGTGTGGACCGTTGCAGACGGCGACAGGCCCCAAAATATGGGGTGGTTAGTTTTTTAGGCTGGGTAGTTTCATAGGCTAATGAGCGGGAGTATTATTCTAACTACTTTGGGGAAAGGGTGGGGATTTCCAGGAGTTGGGCCACTGCCCACTTTTTGGCCTTTTATGGTCGGCCTCGGAACTGTCACAGCACTGGTGGGTGTGTCACTTAGCTGATGTGTTACAATGAGCGTACATATATATACACGGAGGCTCAAGGTCCACTGGAAGTGGAACCTTCCTCCATCTTGAGCCTAGTCGGTTCTAACCAGTTTATGTCCTATACTCAGGGGCTATGTCCTTCTTTGCGAGGTTGTGCCCTGCCCCCTTCCCTCCTGCCTCACATTTGGAACAGCACGGAGGTGGGAAGGGACATGTCACTCGGGGAATTGCAAAGCCTTGTGCCGTAGGAGCGGTGATGGGAAGAGCTTGGTGGGCGAGGGTGAGCAGGCAGGAGTGGGGACCAGATCGGGAGGGCACAGCCTTGTCGTGCGCAGGGTGGGGAGCTGCTACAGAGCCTTCGTGGCGGGGACAGAGGAGCGGACGTGACTTCAGGGGGAGCCCTCTGTGGAGGGGAGGGCAGATGGGAGGGCGCGATCTTGGGGGACTGTCACCCAGCTGTTCTAGTCATTCAGACCCAGGGCCCCGACACGGGCCCGGCTCTGCTTTTGGAGAGGGTGTAGGCTGGAGCAGCAGCAGCACTCTGCTTGGAGGTGGCCTGGGTGCGAGAGGGCAGGAATAAACTCCAGGTTTTCGCCTTAAGCAGTTGAGCGCTCGGCGGGGTAGGTTCAGAAGGCGTCCTTGGGCACAAATGCCCTTCTCTGTGGCATGGATGCCAACTCAACAGAATAAGAGTGCTCACGGACACATTTTCCCCATTCAAGAGGAAATAATCTTCTGTAAATCGTGAAAAGGACATTCCTTAAAACTTAGATGACCTGGCAGACTGGCTAGAAGAATGTCAAGAGAAAACCGATGCTGCTTTTTCATCACCAAAGTTGTATCTAAGTCAGCTTTCTAATCTCCCTCTTGGGAATAAGAGCACGGGCTGTACTGAGGAGCTGGGCTGTCCATGTGCCATCTGGGTGCTACGGGTCCCCACGGCCTAGACGGCTGGGAGGAGTCATGGGCCTGCTAAGTTGGAGATGCTTAGTACAGCGTGTTACGTAGAGATTTTCCCCCAAATATCAAACCATAATTATGAATTTCTTATTAATTTCTGTAGATTAGGAATCTCGGGTGTTGTAAATCTTGGCTTATAAGAATACCCATGAAAGAAACCCACTTACAGTTAGCTGCCTCTCGCTGTCGTGGCTGTTGTGGCCCCTCCCGTTGCGGAGCACAGGCTCCGGACGCGCAGGCTCAGCGGCCGTGGCTCACGGGCCCAGCCGCTCCGCGGCATGTGGGATCTTCCCGGACCGGGGCATGAACCCGTGTCCCCTGCATCGGCAGGCGGACTCTCAACCGCTGCGCCACCAGGGAAGCCCTCAATTAAGTTTTTTAATAACAGTTTTATTGAGATATAATTCACATACCATATAATTCATCCATTTAAAGTATACAACACTTTCAATTAGTTTTTATTTACCTTAAAAATATAGTTTTTTCTAAAATTCTTCTTGCAATTAAATGGTATTCCGTTTGTAATAAGAAAAAAGAATACAAAGTATGTACATTTAAAACTGTGTACAATAGTCTTTATACATAAGGAATTTTCTCGCGTGACTCCAGTTATTGGAGTCAAGAGAAAACATATTCTTAGGTTGGTTTAGATTAAAGTGTAAAATATAGTCAACATGTTATCACAAAAGTGACCTGTGGCATGAGAAGGAAAGACCAGAGGTGGCCCATCCTCATGGCTTTCTTCACTGTCCTGCTGGGGAAGGAGACCCAGATTAATTTACAGACCCTCATTCTGCTCTCAAGGTGGTCCGGGAGGCCCTCCCCTGCTGCAGCCCTCCTGCCTGATGGCTGATTTGTTGTGATGAGTGTCCTCAGTTGCGATGGTAGTGACATTACACTAAGAGGGGGGAAATTGCCTTGGGGTTTAAATCGAAGTAAGTGACAAAAGAGCAGCTCCGCCTAACAATTGGTGTGTATACACAGAGAGAGGGGAACATCGGAAAGCTCTGAGAATTTGAATGTCACCTTGTCTCCTAGGTTCATAATCTTTGTGGTAGATGCGATACATCTAAAAACCAGGGTTTTTGCTAAAACAACATGCAGAAAAAAGTATAACCCTTTTCCTATTGAAATTGACAGAACTTGTCACAAGGATTGAACCTCTCTGCTTTGCCCCATGATGCTGGATGCCAGGAATGTACTGATAATTGACATTGAGACTGACCCATATACCGGTAATTTGTCTAAAACAGGTTTTCCAAGGTTGCATGTGAGTGTGTAGTCGCAAAGAGGCTTAGACAAATTTGGTCTAACCCACCCTGATATACACCATGTTCTTAAATTCAGCTTTTATCTTGTGACTTCTAGGGTTAAAGCGCCTCCCTGTTTAATGCCTGCATCTGTTTTTAAAGCCTCTGTAACCCAGCACTGTCCCAACTTTCCTGTAATCAGGCTTATCTCCTCAATGTTTCAAATACCCAAAGACCCATTCTCTCGTGTCTGGATGTTTGCTTATATTGTTTACATTCCTATTGCGCTCACTTTTAATAAAGTTTGTTTTGGTGTTCTGTCCTCTAATAAAAACAGATGCTATAAAATGACCTTACAGTATAGTTTTTTCATGACAAGCAAAGCCCACTGTAATGCTCAGGGTGCCTTGTATGAGACCCTCGAGGAGGAACCATCACTCAGACCTCTTTGCTGTACAACCAGTATATTCACTTCTTATAGAAATCACAACTTGTAATTAATCGTGTGCCCTTATTTGCTTCGACCACTAGGAAACTCAGAATCACATATGCGTCTCTTCTTTGGTACTGCAGAGATTCTTACAGCATGGCTTGATTTTTATAACCTTTCCACTGACCCCATGTTATTTTCCTTGCCTTGAGGGGTGAAGGGGGTCTTCTTTGCCTTTTAACATATACCCATGTATTTTTTTTTTTAAAAGGGAACACACATTTGTTAATCTGACAGCTCCTGTGGGTCAGCAGTCCTGGTGCCACACATCACATACTTGGGGACCAGGTATGGCGGGTGCAGAATTCTCACCCGAGGCTTGGGTCCTCTTCCTATCTCACTGTTGGTTGGCAGAACACACCTCCTTGTCCCTGTGGAACTGGAGTCCTTATTTTCTTGATGGTTTTTAGCTGGGGCTTGCTCTCAGCCTCCCATGAGCAGTTCACAGCATAGCTGTTTGCTTCCTTCCTGGAGGCCGGCAGGAACATGTCTCAGGCCCTGAATACCCCTCAGGCTTCAGTGTCTTTGTCTTTTTTTTTTTTTTTTTTTCAAAAACCATTTTTTTTATTGCAGTCTAGTTGATTTACAATGTTGTGCCTATCTCTGCTGTACAGCAAAGTGGCTCAGTTATACACATTACATTATAGACATTCTTTTCCACATGGTTTATCACAGGATATTGAACACAGTTCCCTGTGCTCTGCAGCAGGACCTTGTTTATCCATTCTAAATGTAATAGTTTGCATCTACTAACCCCAGACTCCCAGTCCATCCCTCCTCCTGTGTCTCCCTCCCTCTCCCCGTTGGCAACCACAAGTCTGTTCTCTGTGTCTATGAGTCTGTTTTGTAGATAGGTCTTTGCAGTGGCTTAATGTTTGAAATTACTTTGTGGCTTTTTTTGGTAAATATTGAAATGTAGCAATAATGTCTTTTGAATATTACCAAGCCCATGAGTCCTTGAAAATATTTTTTATATATACAGTAACTTTTTGTGTAAATATGTAAGCAGTGCAAGTTTATTAGAATCCATATTTTAGATTCCACATATAAGTGATATCATATGGTATTTGTCTTTCTCTTTCTGACTTACTTCACTTAATATGATCATCTCTAGTTGCATCCACGTTGCTACAACTGGCATTATTTCATTCTTTTTTATGGCTGAGTAGTATTCTATTGTATACCACATCTTCTTTATCCATTCGTCTGTTAATGGCTATTTAGGCTGTTTCCATGTTTTGGCTATAGTGAATAGTGCTGCTATGAACATAGGGGTGCATGTATCTTTTTGAGTTATAATTTTGTCTGGGTATATTCCCAGGAGTGGGATTGCTGGATCATATGGTAATTCTATTTTTAGTTTTCTGAGGAACCTCCATACTGTTCTCCATAGTGGCTGCACCAACTTACATTCCACCAACAGTGCAGGAGGATTCCCTTTCCTCCACACCCTTTCCAGCATTTGCTATTTGTAGACTTTTTTTTTTTTTCTTTTCTTTTTGCGGCACGCGGGTCTCTCACTGTTGTGGCCTCTCCCATTGCAGAGCACAGGCTCCGGACGCGCAGGCTCAGCGGCCATGGCTCACGGGCCCAGCCGCTCCGCGGCATGTGGGATCTTCCCGGACCGGGGCACGAACCCGTGTCCCCTGCATCGGCAGGCGGACTCTCTACCACTGCGCCACCAGGGAAGCCCTGTAGACTTTTTAATGATGGCCTTTCTGACTGGTGTGAGGCGATACCTCATTGTAGTTTTGATTTGCATCTCTCTAAGTAGTGATGTTGAGCATCTTTTCATGTGCCTACTGGCCATCTGTACATCTTCTTTGGAGAAGTGCCTGTTAAGGTCTTCTGCCCATTTTTCGATTGGATTGCTTGGTTTTTGTTGTTGAGCAGGCTTCAGTGTCTTTGAATTCTCCTCTGCCACCAGCCAGAGAAAATGGTCTGCTTTAAGAGCATCACCTGATTAGACTAGGCTCACCCAGATCATCTACATATTTTAAGGTTATTGAATTGGGATTTAATTGCGTCTTCAAATTCTCTTCCCAGTGGTTCCTAGGCTAGTGTTGGATTGAATAGCTGGGGTGGGAAGGGGAGGGTCGTCTTCAGGATTCTGCCAATCACAATCCCTATATGGAGGACTGTGCAAGTGTGAAAAGAAACAGGGCATGATCTCCAAGGTATACTATTATCCTGAAAAGAGCAAGGTGTGGAACAACTGTTGTAGTGTCTGACCTTTGTATAAGAAAGAGGGTAAAACAGGAAAGAGACATGCGTTTTCTAATATTTTCAAAAAAAAAAAAATGGAAGGATAAATAAAAATTTAACATTTTATAGGGGTAGGAAGAGAACAGGAAACAGAGGCAAGGATGAAAGCTGTGCTTCTCTGAATGTACCTGCTTTGTGGCTTACACTTAAGAACCATGCAAATGTTTTATATAATTAAAAGACCAAATTAAATAAAAAATCATAAAATAATTTCTAAAAATTGAAAACAACCCAGTATCAAGTTTGTGCTATAACTCTTCAGAGAAGAAATATTTCAAGTGCTCTTAAATCACAGTATTTTGACAGGATTGTTATATACGTTAGGGACAAAAGACAACCCCATTAAGAAACTTTAAACTGCATTCAGTGTTCTTGTTGTCAATGTTAATATTTGTATGGCTGTGGTTGTTTTCTTCCCCAATTTTAAAAATTGTGGTAAAATACACATAAAATTTACTTTCTTAACCATTTTTACGCATACAGTATTAAGTAACACCCATATGGTAACCTCCATCACCATCATGCCTCTCCTGAACTCTTTTCACCTTGCAAAAACATTATACCTGTTAACACCAACTCGCCTTTCCTCCTCCTCCTCCCCAGCCTCTGGCAATTTCCATCCTACTTTCTGTCTGTATCATTCTGACTGCTCTGAGTACCTCATATAGGTGGAATCATACAGTATTTGTTGTTTTGTGACTGCCTTATTTCATTTAGTGTAATGTCCTCGAGGTTCATCCATGTTGTAGCATATTGCAGAATTCCTTTCTAAGGGTGACTAATGTTCCAGTGTGTGTGCATGCATGTACTACATTTTGCTCGTCCACCATCCATCAGTGGTCACTTGGGTTGTTTCTACGTTTTAGCTATTATGAATAATGCTGTTATGAACATAGGTTTACAAATATCGCTTCAAGACACTGCTTTCAGTTCTTTTGAGAAATGGAATTACCCATGAGTGGAATTGCTGGATTATATGGTAAGACTATCTTTAATTTTTCTGAGGAACAACCATACCATTTTCCAGAGCGAATGTACCAGTTTACATTCCCATCAACAGTGCACAAGAGTTTCAATTTCTCTACATCCTCGCCAATGCTTGTTATTATTAGTTATTTTTTTAATAGTAGCCATCCTAATGGACGTGAGGTTTTGCTATATATTTTTGCGAGCCACTTCAAATCCCTCCAGGAGCTAGGCAGGACAAAAATGATGCTCAGTTTGCTTAGGATTTTTGTTTTGTTTTGACTCTTCCCCTGCCTTCATTCAGTCTGCATCCAGCCCTCAAATCCAGCTTCTCCGTGCATTTCTTCGTCCTTCAGTGACCTCCCTCTCCCCTGAGCTCTCCTGTTGAGATAATTTTGCACCTCATGATTGTGTGCTGCTCCTTAGTGTTTCACGTGTAGTGGTCTTGTTGCCCCAGATGGTCTACTTTTTAGTAGTAGGGACCACGGTTTACTTTTCTGAAACATTTAATATAAAGATTGTATCAAGTAAAGTTGTAACAAATGCTCAACTTTCAGCTTATTAACCCGGAGAGCACTGAGCACATCCTCTTCAGAATTGCAGTATTTTTGTTTGTTTGCAGCAGCCGAGGATGCTGAGGCAAGACCGTTCAGTTAGCCTTTCTTGAGCTCCTCCTGTACGTTCTTGACTGGGCACCTGCCTCAACAACAGCTCCCTTTGAGAACAGTGTGTCCGGGTCGGGCAGGGGGAGGGCGGGGTCTGGGCTGAGTCTGACCCTCGTGTCCCACTCCTTCCGGCGGGTGAAACCGAGTCCCCCTAAAACTGCGTTTATGATTAACCCCTCTGTCCAAAATGTTATTCCTTTTCTTGTCTAACACCTGTTCCCCTGAAGATGCAGGAGAATCAAAGAAAAGAGGGGGGCGGATTGCAACTGAGCAGGACTGTGTGGGACCCTCCCGGGTATAAAAGCTTTTCCATGTCACCTGTTTCTTGTTCGTAGGAAAAAGGCTTTCCGCTTCCTAGACCTTTCCTGAGTTCCAAAGGGCAGATTCAAACAGTTACTTATTAGCGGAGGGGTACAGAAAGAAACAGTAGCGCAAGATGGGGCAGAGTCCTGGTTTCTCCTCAGGACACCGGCATAACAGCCTCATACATGTCTCTGAGCTCTTCTGCAGGAACTGAGGTCCCACCCGGTGGAGGATGGTGACTTCAGGCCGAGCACAAGCACGGGGACCCAGACTGTTTGGAACCAGAGGCTGATGATTGAGATTGCTGGAACACCACCCTGTTACCTCACCACCAACCAATCAGAAGAGGGGTACACACTCCGCAGACCTCCTAGCAAATTGTGCCCATAAAAACTCCTTCCCTGAAACTGTTACCGAACCAAGTTCATGTGCCAGACACACAGTGAGGCCAACAATACTGACACATCAGACTCTCGAGCAGAGAAAGGCTTATTGCAGGGCCATGCAAGGAGATGGGTGCCTTGTGCCCCCAAATCCACCAAAGCATTTTTAAAGGCCAGGTGAGGGAGGGGATGTGGCTGGTTGTTGCACATTTTGTGTAGGAATCCCTTGTTCTTGCAGCTTCTCTACAAAGGTCAGGTCACGATGTTCCTGTAAACCTCCAACTAAACCAACGTTATTCTTTGTTCTGCAACTTTTTATCTCTGTATGAATGGAAAAGTGGTGTCCCCTTAAAGGTCAGAGCCTTGAGCACTGGCTCTCCTGTATATTTCAGGCTGCAGGCAACATTCTTAACTCAAAGTAAAAGCAACAGAATACAAAGGTTAAAGTGGAAGAAACAGACCCACTATGGAGTCAGGCTTGTTCTTCCCTCTTACAGCCCTATACCAAACATTTCTCTGCTCCAGACGCGCCCACGGTTTGGTTTGTTAGGCCTCGCCCTGCGTGGGGCACATGAGCCAAGCTGGACCACAGGAAGACCAAGGTCTGCCGTGACGCTGACTCCGGTGTCCACTCCTTCACGGGAGGACCTCAGGTCTCAGCCAGACACAACCTGGAGAGTCCATCCCGGGTCCTAACGCTGTGATCCCCGTGTCCCAACCCGGCACGGTCCTGATCTTACGACGGAACATCCAGCGTCCAGGGTATTGGCAAAGCCGGAGCCCAGGGCCCACCGACTGCAGGGCAGCCCCCACCCCACCCACGGCACCGCTACCGCGCCCTTCCGCCGGCACCGAGACTACAAGTCCCAGCATGCAGCGCGGCCCCCTTCCAGCTGACTCTCGCGCCCGGTCTCTCTCGCCCCAGGTCTCTCCCACGCTTGCGTCCGCGGAGGGCGTGGCGGCCGTAGCCCCTGCGCACTGACGTCGGCGCGCCAACGTGACGTGCTGACGCGGCGCTCGGGGCGCCTCCGCCCTTCCGGGCTCCAGTCCGGCGGCGGGAGGCCTGGGGCGGCGCTTCGGTTTGTGGGAGCGGCCGTGGTGTGAAGACGCCAGGCCGGTGGGAAGGGCCGGCCCTTTTGTAGCCTCCTCCTCCGGGTCTGCGGCTCCCCGTCCCAGAATGGACAGGGTGTGCGCAGTGTTCGGAGGCTCCCGGGGCATCGGCAGGGCGGTGGCCCGCTTGATGGCCCAGAGAGGCTACCGACTGGCCATCGTCGCCCGGAATCTGCAGGGGGCCAGAGCCGCGGCCGGGGACCTGGGCGGTGGGTACCGACCGGGGGCGCCCCGCCTCCGTGCGGCGAGTGTAGACCGCGGCCGGTGCGGGTCCGAGAAGCCGTCGTAGGCGCCCTCTTCCCCGGGCCGGTCAGGCTCACCGTGTGGGGCGCGGGGCGGTGCATGCCGCAGCTGTGGCGCGGTCTGGCGCGGCTTCGCGGCGCGCCTGCGTGTTCTTGCGCGTCGGTACGTGTGCGCATGCGCAGGCAGTGCCGGGCCAGGACGTTCGCGGCCCCTCCAGTCCTGGTTGTACCTGGTGGGCTTTCCTGTGTCTAAGGCACTGACGTCATTGCGGTGCTTTGGTGACCATCACCAAGGGACAGTGAGATCTGTTCCGCCAGATTCCTTGTTACTGCACTTAAACTCCATTTCACCCCGTTTATTAGGAATGGATTGTCAGTTGCTCTGCGAATTTCAGTTTCTGGAGGGTAGGGAGACAGGGTGCTGTGAGGGTCCGAGCTCGCAGCTGTTGTTGAGGTGGTAGGCGGGCCGGGAGCAGGGGCACCGGGTTCACCGTCGGGGGCGGGGAGGCATCTTTACAGGAACGTCACCGACGGCTTCACCGAAGTGATTACGTGGGCCGCGGGTACGTTATGGACCAGGGAGCATCTCAGCCATGCTTCTTGCTCAGATTCAAAGGGGCGAGAACGTGGGGGTCCTTCTGGGTCACCCCACGCCATCAGTGTTGGCTGGACAGGATGAAGTCTGCTGGTTGGGTTTCAGAGGTTGTGTGTCCAGCATGTTTTCAGATAAGAGCCGAGAGAGAGGCAGATGCTCTGGGGCCTTGCATTTCCTTGAATTACGTGACCCATGAGTGACTGGTTTTCACCCGGAAAGTGTCACTTCCCAGATGATCTGCTGTTTTCGAATGTTAAGGAGATAATGTTAATGTATTAGGCAAGGTTAGCCAGAAGATAAACAATTGTTTAATTTTTTTAAAAATCTACAGAGGGCTTCCCTGGTGGCGCAGTGGTTGAGAGTCCGCCTGCCGATGCAGGGGACGCGGGTTCGTGCCCCGGTCCGGGAAGATCCCACATGCCGCGGAGCGGCTGGGTCCGTGAGCCATGGCCGCTGAGCCTGCGCGTCCGGAGCCTGTGCTCCGCCACGGG